>JAQFZQ010000381.1:0-35459 GCA_034696005.1 Glomeris marginata | reverse complement strand
CTCCAACACGTAGTTCACCGATTGCCACTAGGTATGGCGCTGCGATCGGCTGTTGGTAGTGTGCAAGTTGTGAATTACGGTAATTAGGCCTACAGAGAATAAATTGAGAATCTGTGAACAGAATACTGCAATCTATCCGTTTTATATTTCTAATAATCTTTCCCAGATCGCTGCAGTATCATAAAATTACGATTCTGCGCTTCTGGTTGACCTCAGAGCTAAAAAATGTTATTTCCGGGCAGAAAAAGGTCATGCAGAGCCGGCGTATTAAAGGGCGTTTCCACTCGTTACAATATCCACATTACTAAGTATTCTTTTCTAATTTATATCATTATCGATTAACAAACATACCACAATATGTTCAGAAGATTAAATAGTTCACGTAACGATCGCGGATGCAAAACATGAAAGGATAAACTCACGTTCGGTTTCGTAACGTCCAGTCAAATATGGCCGACGGGACAGAACTGAAAGCCGACCCGAATCGATCCTATGATGTCATCCAGGGGGTGATTCAAATAGTATGTCGATGCTATTAAAAATGTCAACGCCCATTTTCACACCACACAATTGTAATGTATAATAACATTTGGAAATAAATTAAACTGCAATAATGAAACGCTTGAGAAGTTCTATAATGAACACTAATTACCTTATGCTTCAAGGGAATTAAATGAAAGGCAAAACTTCTTGTCGGAAACTGTAACATAGTTATTACACTCTCCCGCCCACATTGCGTATTACATCACATGCAAAATAAACCATCAGATAGTGCTGCCACCTATGATATTAACCATTAATACATGCAGCACTTTCTCCAACAAGGGTCTATGTTATAACATATATTTAGTATATAAATTTCCTCGCGTTTATTTAAATTTTTGCAATTTCTCCTAATTGCATGTCACTGAAAATTTAACTAAAATCGAAATTTTCTGGGATTTTCAAGTTACCCAGGTTTCCCCAAATGTGAATCCTGTACAGTGGTTCATCCCATTAATTTTATAACATTAGACCTGTATGGTAACAGTATTATATGGCTACGTTCGATTCTTCATGATTTTCACAGATGAAAATAAAACGTCTTTTGTTCAAAATGAATACCACCACAAATGCAAAATCCTTCTCAGTCATTTTATTGTGAATGCACAATCAATTCCGGTCATTAGAGAATAAATAGGGAAAAAATTACCTTGCCTTTCTGATACACTTAAGCTGCTTTACTTTGCAACATGTGAATTTATGCTTATGGTCTTCTGAAAATTGGTATCCTCAGAGGTAGGCCATTTCTTTCCTATTTAATCTCTTACCAAGATGGATATCATGTGGTATATCTTCTTTAACGGTTTGATTTCGCCACACGTTCCAGTTCGTCCTTCTTCTTAATAGCGTAACTGTTTGACGAGCCCTGTAAAACAAACCATGTTAATTTCACTACTTATGAAATTATCATAATAATGAGCGGGACCTTGGCAGCATTGATGAGTTCATCTGCAAGACATTCTGCAATAGTCTTGATATTCCTGAATGCCGCTTCACGAGCTCCAGTGCAAAGTAACCAAATGGCCTGGTTGACTCTTCTAAGGGGAGAAACATCAACAGCTTGACGTCTTACTGTTCCAGCTCGTCCAATACGTGTGGAATCTTCACGTGGTCCACTGTTGATGATGGCGTTTACCAGCACTTGCAGAGGGTTCTTGTGTGATATACAACGATATGAACATGTGAACGCATACTACAATTTGCATCACTAGAAGTAACGCTCTTTTACCTCTCCAGTTAGCAGATGAATTATCTCAAATGCGTGCTTTACAATGCGAACTGCCATCAACTTCTTGCCATTGTTTCTGCCATGCATCATCAGCGAATTGGTAAGTCGCTCAACGATGGGACATTGTGCTTTTCGGAAACGTTTTGCTGCATATCTGCCAGCTGAATGGGGCAGATACTTTGCATATTTCTCTTTCACTGCGATGTAATCCTGTTGAGAAAAACCTTATCAGAACTTATCACCATAAATAAGACAGACTCGCTTTGTGTGCGTGTACACTTATGAACACAGTGAATTTATATATGTAATACAAACAAACCGTTAATGAGATATCCCCAACTTCAACATCGTGCGAACTCCATCTTCCAAACAGTTTAATATCTGGCAAATCAGCTGCAACAACGGTATTTACAGCCACAGCTTCTGCCTTCCCAGTGGCCGGTAGGTCCACATCGTCCCAATTATCGGACATCTGAAAATGCCAAAACGGAATATCTGAAGCGAATATAATTATAAATCTGAACTATTCGTTTAAAATCACAGCGGGGAGAAATATATAACAAGATGCTTGAGCAAATATCCCGTGTTTAGTTTATGTAATTTACGAAAAATAACAAGTAACAACGTGGTTTACCTCGAAGTCGGAGAAGACGACGTGAAAAAGAACGTACGGGGTCTTCTAGGCGAAAAGCAGGAGCGGAAACAGAGATCGTGTTGCCCATACGGCCAGAAAATAGTACCATAGTAGTACTCATTTCAAACGTCACTTCCCCGACTCCTCCCCCCTCACGCGCAAATATTTGTTTCTACAAGCGTACCACAGATCTTCAGCACATCACTTATCACCACCACCCACCACATACTTGCTCCTTTAAAATTATGCTAATTTAAATGGTATACGTACTCCACAAAAACAGGTCACCTTTTCCATTGTGGTCACCTTCCAGGAAATTTCCTGGAAGAAAGTCATTTCCTTCAACCCTTTGGGCACATATGATTATATAATTAATTACAGGGTACGGCAAAAGTCTGGTCATTATTTAAAATTGTTATGTAAATGATATATAGCTTTGTACAGTTTTCACGATAGAATAGGAAGTGATGGGGGGGATACAAAAATCATGCATACCGCACGTGACCTATAACGTCAACTTCAAGGTCATCCATGTGCTAACTTTTTAACTGTTGAAGATGGGGATGTGGCACCCAAGAAGAACAATCCTGCATGGTTTTAGGAAAACGAATTATTCCTGAAGGAAAATAGGAGATTTTCTCCACAACTTTTCCTGCATAAAATAGTTTAAAGAATTGTACAGGAAACATCTGACGTTTCTGCATACATTTGTGCACATAATGTCGTGCAGGAAAACCGATCAATATATCCTCCCTGTCGTGGACAGCAGAAAAGTCTGCAGTGCCTGAAGACTTTTTATTGTGTGCAATTTCGAATTAACCTATTGAAGCGCACATCCGATTTAGTTAATACAATTTAATTTAGAAAGTGTAGTGCATTTACAACCATTAATAAATAAGGCGTCTCTTCACTGCAGCGCACATCATGCATCATTTCAAAAATTTCTCAACTGTTTACAAATGCACCAAACTTTCTGAAATTAATTTTTATCAATCGGATGTGCTCTTCAAGCGCCTAATTAGAAACGTACTGATGTATGTATATTTGATTTAAAAAACAAAAAAAACTTATTCAAATCATTAACATATTGATAAGGGTGTTCAACAGAGCGGTTAATAAGATAACATTCTGATATCACTGATAAATAACTCATTGCTACAAATAACCTCAAATGTCATTGCCATATAACCAAAAATATGTGGTTGATATTTCTCATTAATTGTATAATTCATGAATCTCACAAGCTTCCTTATATTATTCAAATTAGATGCACCTGATGTTTCCTGGAAGATAAACTCTTCAACTTTATAAGTTTTTATAAATTAGCATGCTCATAACTAAATAACTACTCACAAAACAGTTCATATGTATATAATAATACCTTAGAGCAAAAATTAAATTTACATTTTTATTAAAGAGAAACATATGTACAAGCAACAAACCATAAATCGTGTGCATTTTTACAACAAATTACAGCGAATAAATTTATAGTAATTAGGATTCAATCGTAGTTGTTACACTGCTGAAGCTTGATTCACCCGACTTACTGGAGTATGATCTTTGTTTTGTTTTGCTATCTCCTTCGTGATGCGTGTCAAACGCAGCAAATATAAAAAATCCCAATGTAAGTCCAACTAAAATTGCAATAGCTAGCCACGCGTTGTAAGTCATAATTGCCAGCATGAGAAAGTAGCCAACTGTGACTTGCACCATGTGAAGGAAACTTTGAGCCAAATTGTACTTCATCCTTTGAATGAAAAAGTATAATTCTACTGTTATTATATCCTTATACCTACCTACCTAGTACCTACATGTATACAGGCACCTAATAGATGGTTTAATTCGTATACTACCATATAAATGTGGGATATTTTCTAGTTCCCTTGTTGAGTTGAACAGTTTCTGACTCATCATCCTTGGCAAGAGTGACTTGCTTATCCATCCACACAGCAAAAAGTTTTCTTCCGAGTCTCAACGCTTCGTAACAGACGGCAACTGCCACTAAAACTGCAACAGCTCCGACCATTCCTGTAAAAGAATAAACCATTAAACTCCATCCAAGTAGAACAAAGTTACTCAGTTATGCAATATAATATTAATAATATAAATATATTAACCAGGGTTCGCACAAGTTACTTTATAGACCCATAAAAGTAATTAAGAACTTCGTAATCACTGCATGTAGGATGGATACTGGAAAAATTTAACCCTTTCTTAAGATGTTCCTGGTAAATAATCCTCTGGATTTTTTTTTATTATTATTTTCAATAAGCGAAATTATGCAAATAACGTCTTTTGGCATTATCTGTATCTGTATCTGTAACGAGCCAACTTTTCAGCTATAGTATATACAAGCACGATTGCAAAACTTTATCACATCACTTTTAAATAATAATAAATGCAACATGAAAATCCATTGGAATAATCTTGGGAATAATTTAAGATGCGCACATTATCGGTTGCGCAAAGTTCAAGTTTTTAAGCATATTCTGATTTTAATTATGTACTTGAATATTTTATTGAACATAATATACATGTATATTGTAAGCAATAATTCAGTTCGTATACTGTGAAGTAAATATTAAAACCTGAATAACTCACCTCCTGCTGTTGATATTGAGAGATTCTCAAAAAACAGGTTTGGCACATTGCATCCAAATTCAAAATACTCTGCCATCGAATGCATCATCTGTATGTAACAAATTCACAATTAACAAGAGTTCGCAAATATCACATGTCAACATACATAAAACTTAAACGCAATATATACCAGAATCATAATTGCAACTTTACTACTATGTATAGCTATATGTTATACACTAATAACCAGCTAATAAATACTATCTTGCCACTATAGATAGCTTCGCACAACAAAACCAATGTCATAGTATATGTATGGCCTGTATACCAAAACTAATTTTCAAGTGGAAGTCTATTCACAAAATACAAACCACACAATACAATAATACATGTACGCATGACACAATAATTGCCATCCAGTATTTATATGTTCACCTTCCGGTCTTTCTATGTAATATTTTCCTATGGTGAGCTATATAGTTATAATTGTGAAATGTACAAATACGACGCCATGATGCATCAATCTTCCCAACACAGTTCGTTTCAATTTATTTCAAGATCATTTCAATTATATTGTCAAATATATATAACAACAACAATTGTTGACCATTTAAATGGTCACGCTCTAAAGTTGTACACAAAAAAATGTCGGTAGGGAACATGACAATATAATAGATTTGTAAAAAATGACATTTGTGACAATGTGGCTGAAATGATTGTTCAATATTTATGCACATTTCTCGACTATATAGTCCTAAAACGTACCTTTAACAACGTCAACTGACATGTAAACAGACGTTTCATGCAGTCATTGCCTACATTGAGCATGCAACCTGTTTTTAAGTACACCGATTTATTTATGTTTGCATTTACATATGTCAGACGATTTCTCAATACAGTGCCACCTGTTGTCAGACTATTTGAAACGACAGTCATTGGCCGACATGTTGTTTCTTATAATAAGTTAAATGCGACCTTGGGTATTTGGAATTTAGGTTCAAACTATTCTGGTATAGCACAAAACTGCACCAGATGGACTGATAAAATAACATTTATTCCTCAAAACTGTTATTTTAATAACTGTTTTACCTTATAAATTTACAGTGCACAATCATGTTTGGTGTGGATATATGAGGTTGCAAATCAACAGCTTGTACTTGTTTTTCCTATATCCATGCGAACTTCATAATCATAAAATAAGAAAGTTCAAAATTTAACCAGAAATTGTGGTTACTAGTATTATTTCCATCCCAAAATAAAAGTTTTAATCACACCTGGAAAAAATATATGATTGGCTTGGCCGGTAGGTACAAAAAAGGATATTCAGTTTTGCTTTGATAAAGCGGTTTTATATTTTCTAAATAAAATTTATTTGAATATGTTTTTATCTTCCCAGCTGCATGCACCTGCAACAATTTTTACTTTTAAGATAGTGGGGTTTTGGGGAATATGCCAGCTTTTGTCAATTTGCTGATCTCATAACTTTTGTTGTTGACCTATTTTAATTTTCATGGTCTGGATACTGCACATTGACTTTAAATAAGTATAATTCAGTTTACAATACCAAAACTTTTCTTCGTAAAAAAAAAGCAACACGAAAACACCAAAAATTGCAAATACTTAACTGCGTTAATGGCGTTGGGCAAAATAATACTAAAAACACTTTACAACTTGCATCACTTTTACTTTCCGTATGAATCAACTTTTCCTATGCTTTCCTAAGAATAGTGAATATGAAAAAAATATAAGAAATATACGGGGGAAATAGTCATATTTACTAGTCTTACATGAAAAATACAAACATGGACGATTTTAAAAGGAAATAAGTTATGAAATGGCAATTATTTCGCATTGCTGTGCAAATACAAACCGAGGGGTAGTGATAGAGTTCAACGTTTGCACTATGACTTGACCTATATAACCGGATTAAATTACAATAGTACACAATATACAGTGGTGTCTCATTTTATTACGCAGGGTTTGGGTTCCAAGGCCAATTCGTATATCCTGCAGGATTCCAGTCATGCAGGTCTCTAATTAGACCTCTTCTCTGCATTGCACGCTTCAAAATTGATTTTGTTGTTTTGTAATATGTTTCATATTAATCTAATATTTATTACCAATGTATAACAACTGGGAGAAATTGTGTATTAATCTATTTCGTAAGATTCGATCAAACTCTATATTTAAGTGTGATATACCGATGATATATTCTTGATATATACAATGAGATGCCAAAAAAATTAAAAAAGTCGGCGCCATTTCCACATCGATCAGTTGAGTAAACAATTTATAAATACGCATTATTTTAATGTGACATCCACAGAAAACTGTATTGTTACGTAAACCAAGCTTACTAACCTTTGCTTTTTCGTTGTGTCTAATCGCTAATAGAGTTTTAGTTGAACGCGATAGCAGAGCACAACGCCGACATTGCGCTCCAACGTGACCCTTCCGTCACCGCCGCCGCGAAGTTTGTGAAGCATCACGGGAAACATCACATTATTATATATGTATTCTATACCACGTCCTGATTGGACGATGCTGCATTATTATTACTGGATACAGATGTTTCGATGGCAACCGGCAATATTTAATTCATTGTTCTGATTGGATAGTAGATTGCGGGAGGCGTCAGTTGCAATAATACCGCGTGCTGATTGGATGAGCGATAATACGACTCGATCCGCATATGATCCGCTCTCGCTCGATATGTTTTTTTTTTATGTTTTTTGAGCGGCGAGCGCCGTTGCTTGCTTATGACCGTTTTAAAAATCGCGGTTTAGAAATTTCTTTGCTATTTAAAAATTAAAGCCGAAGAATGAGTGCCGAAGGTATTCAACGATTGCCATCACTTAAGCCCAAAATAGCAGATTCTTTGTGGTTTAACCCCGATAAACCGTGCGACGACGAAGAAGAATTAACACGACAAGAACTCGAGCATCAAACCTGGGTTTGTTGCTTGCAAATCGTATCATGATTTTTGCCTGTTCCATTTGGTTCCATTGTATATTTAAATTCACCTTTGTTTAGTTGGGATCCATCGCTCAGAAGGACAACGACGTCATCCCAATCGGAAAAACCGCATCCGAAGTGAGTATAAAAACTGTTTCTACTACTTACGTACCAAATGCTGTCCTGTACCGGTTCTAACTAAATTGAATTAAATTCAGCCTTTTGACGATGAAGAAGACGAAGAGGAGGACGATGATGACAACGATGACGATGACAGCGAGAGCAACGATGATGATGACGATGAACTGGATGCAGATGACATTCACTACGAAAGCCGTGATTCACCAATTGATGTAAATTTCAACGTGTAGCACCTTGGAGAACAAACTAATTTGAATGGTACAATAAAAGTTTATTGTACACCAAACATTGCGAAGTATGTGAAAAGGCCGGATACTTAATTAGGCAGATTTCGAAATATGACTAGTCCAGTGCTACGATTCTACTTTCTGCATAGAATTTCTTCTGTGAATTATATCGGCCATATGTATGTATATAGTTAAAAATGCCAAGGGTAATTTGCGATTGGACTCGCAAAGCTCGTTGACATAATCTCCCATTGAAGACAACATGTTTTCTGCTCGTGCAGTTCCTGCAAAAATAAATCATTCAACATCTTTGTGGCATATTTCAAATAAAAAGAAAACCAGATTCACATGCGAGTATATATGGCTTTATTACACACCTTGGGTTTCAAAGTCTTCCTTCTCTGAAGGAGGAGTAAACCAAAGCTCGTGAAGCCACTGGATATCTGTAATCACTTCAAAAGGGCCATCAGATAATCGACCTGGAGGAGAAAACAAATATTTACTCAACTGTGGCCAGTTCACCGAGAATAATTGAATGATATGACAATTTACCTTGCAGCCAAAATATGTTCCTTCCCCACGGAAATTTCGACCTGGAGTTTTTCCTCTCCTTTATTTTTGTAGCTCTCTTTTGTCCAATTAGAACCTTATTGAATTGTTTGCACAGTTGAAGCCATCGATTCATCATATTTCTCTGCTTGAACCTGTCATCCGTGCGGCTTCCGTGATCGACAACCAGCGCGATGCCGTAGCTCATCAAAGAAGTTTGGAAAACTGCTTTCTCAATGCCAAGTTGATGGAACTGAGATTAAATGAATGAGAATTATTTGCAGTATCGAACGATAAACAGCAAAGTTCATTTTGGAAGTTAGCCTTACTGCCAAAAATGGTTGTACAAAGAGTCTACGGTCGCATGATGCAGGAAGTTGACACAACTCTTTGACAACCGAGATCAAATTTAGTTTTGGGCACTGGCTGATGTGGATGTTATCCAAGACAGGGCATCGATTCAAGCGAACATGTTGCAGAATGGTACATGCTTCAACTGCAATGAAATAAGTACATGTTAAATAATCAGCTGTTATTTTGTACACAGTAAATTTGAGAAAAACTCACTGTGCAAATTGTGAAGGCGAGAGCAGTGCTTTATAATAATGTCAGATATTCCACATCCAATGACAGTTAAACTTCGTAAAGATTTGCTGGTCATTTTCATTACCTAACAACCAATGCATAAGAATTACAGCTAGGGTAAATGAAACATCTTCAAATCAATTATGTAAACCTGTTGGTAATCATCTTCAAGAAGGGGGTCACTTGTACTTATAGCTTTATCCAACATCTCAGGCACAGATTTGTTGGAACTTTGCGGCTTGTTTCTTACGAAAGTTGCGGGAATGAATCTATCAGCTTGGCCTTCAACAACCCTGCATATGAACACATGAGCGATATAAAACATGGTATTTGCACTCGTGCACATTATAATTTCCTATCAAAAATTACAAAATTCATTAATGTTTACCTTTCAACAAAATCGCCTTTTCGGCCGGGCAATTTTTTACCAGTTGGCAATGTGTTAGCTTTCCGAACTTCTTGTCTGATGTCATCACTAGTGACCATAGATCCTTGGTCTCGTTTCTTCTTTTTCAAACTGAGACACCGACCTCTGGTCATTCGCATGTTTTCATAGTCATCGTCCTCATCGTAAGTTCTCCGGCTACTTTTCCTCATTTTCTTGCTGCAAGTTCGGCGCTTCCTCTTGCGATTGCGATTCTCATTATTTGACGCTGTTGAGGAACACTTACACACCACTGAATTGGAAGTCCCTGGACGTGGATTGTCAAAATCTACCACCTCGTCATCCGTTTTGAGGAGTAACCCACACATCTCGCATTTCTCAGCATCAGTGTCTTCTATTGCACATTGATCTTCTGCATCATCATCGGGATCATCTTGCTGAAAAATGTGCTGTTCATCTTCAGGCTCTTGTTGATCCTCATTGTCAGAACTCTGAAAGATCCATATCCATATTCATATATAGTAAAGTACAATACAATGATCGTACGCATTTCCAGTGTACCATGACATTGAATTAACTTACAGGGGCTTCTGGATGTGCACCCGCGATTGCTTCTTCAGCATCAACTACTTGCTGACCGTTGACTGCAACCTGTTCTTGCTGGTTACTAACAATGGCTGAAGACATGCCAAGTCCGGTCCCCGCGCTTAAGCCCACATGCGAACAGCCTTTTGGCGGTTCTCTGAACATCTCTTCCAATGTGAGGGTTTCAAGGTTGACCAAAGTCTTGAGGAAGACCATAAAATCTTCCAAACGCAGGCAATGGCATCGACTCAGCGTCAAGTCCACTATGTGCGACCAAGCAGTCCGGTCTCCTTTAAACACACAACTAGCTGTTACGATTTTACTTATAAAAACAACAGCAGTACTGACCCTGCACTGTCCATGTGGTAGGATGAACAAGATGTGGGCAATTGTAAATACTCAGCGTTTTCAGATGGGGGAAGAGTTGGCCCGCTCGTCGAAGACCGATGTCCGTAATGGGTGCGGGAAGCTCCATCATGTCCGCTAGACCGTAGCTCACAAGATCTTCCTCAAACCATATACCTTTATGATATAAATGGAAGGTGAAACTAAAACAGGGTTTTTAACTTACTATGCAAGATTTTGATATCAGGACTGATTGTAATTAATACCTTTACGTGGAAAACTGTCAACAAACCCCAAATGCAATGTAACAAGTTGTGGAAATCTTATATGCGAAGCCTGCAGTGATGCCAAAAAACTGTCACGGGTCAGAGATGGTTGCAGGGAAAAATCCTGCAAGCGATTCGAGCATACAATCAACAGGTAACCTGCAAAAATACAGATATATAGTCATTGAATGATGACTGCAGCTTAGATGAAAAATATGTATATAAAAATTAACCCAAATCTGATTCAGTGATGCTCCGACAAGCTCCAAAAACTACTTTCTCCAACTTGCGAAAGGTGCCCAAACGCCAATGGTCTTCTGCAACTCGCTGCAAAAGTCTGCCCAGAAATGACACGTTGATGAACTCGACTCGCTTTAGATTTATTGCACCAGCCAAAGCAAACATCAGAGGGAAATACCGCACTGGGTTAGTTGGTCCTAAATATTGAAAATAGGTTCTTATGAATATAAATATGTATATAAATAATAAGAAAAGATTGAGCACTTCATGTTTTCTGAATGATTTTAATTATAGTATTAGAACTTTATGCAAGATATACATTATGATCATTTTACCCCAGCAGTGGCGCATAACAAAAGTATGGAGTTTCGGTGCCGAGAAATCCCTGAAAGGATGAGGTTGTGTGAACTGAACCCATTGGAGGTAGAGGTATTGCAGTTGAGGCATGGGTGGCAGTTCTAAAATTTCCACGCCAGTCAGATGTAGAGAGGATAGCAAAGGATTGCACGGCAGCCTCAACTTGCTGCTGTCGGATATGGGGAACCGGCAATCTGCATTTCGAAAGTGTCCAACTATTGTCACATGAGGGAAATCACGTAAGATTGCCTCCATTAGTTGCAAGTGGGAGGTTTCTATCCCTACAAAGATTCAAATTAAAGTTTTATATGTTTTACATATTGTAAAGCCAACTAAATATTACTGATATTATTACGCACTGCACCTTTGAGATGAGCGCAAGTGCACAATGCCGAAAGAACTCCAGGAATACTAAGCCCGTATTGGCCCTTCCGTGACCTTCGCTTTTCAATATGCATTGGGTTAAATCCATAAATGAATTCCACTTTGGAGCACTTCTGCATAAGGATGTAAAGCTGGTCATCTTGAAGTTTTGCTGGCAAATAGCTAATGTAATCATTAAACAGATATATGAGTTATTTTACATTAAAAAAATCTACATTTTTATAATCCTTACCCTTGCAATTTGCCATCTAGAAAGTGTATAACTTTACGAAGATTTAGGTGCAATTCAACCACTCTGTTCAATCTTTTGGACATTAGGGAAAGCCTTAGGATGTCACTGACATGCAGTGAGTCCATAATCTTACAGAGAATTTCATCAGAAAGACAACTCAGGTGATCTGCATTGCTGACTAATGTATTTGAGGTTGAATCTGATTTGTTCCTTATATTGTCGATCGCTGCAAATTAAAACGTTGAATGCTTCAAATTATTTTGTTGATTAATTCACTCAAAATATATCATAAAATTAAACTATATGAAACAACTCACCAAATGTGTTCTTTTTACTTTTCCTGAGCTGCCTATGAGACATTTTTATATATTTTTATATGGAATCTTGGACTAAAATGTAGTACTTTTTACAAAATTAATTGATGCCTAAAGGTGGGGGATATATTTCTTTTATGTTTCTACGAAACTAAAGAAATTCATCACAAAATCATGAAGTTTTTTCTGCCGTCGAACCTGTTTAGAAAAACACAGAAAAATAATTCATCATTTTAACCATTTGAAATTGGCATACTGCATTTGCAACTTTCTTGCTTAGGGAACACGTGACGCGCAATAGGCATGTTATCAACATTGAAATGAATCGCGAACCAACAAGTTCCTTGCAAGAAAATTGCAAAAATCTCGATTTCGCTACTCACTTATTTCGCGTGATGTAGGATTATAGGGGAAAATGATTTGATAAAAAACCCTGCCAAATGCAATCATGAACCCTCCTACACCAATGGTAAGGATCAACCCTCGAGGATACCTCTGAAATAATGAAGCTTTCGGAACATGCCAGGAAGGACCACCGGGACGTTTCGCAGCCATGTTCTCTCACCGGAAACGACGTGAAACGTATCGATAACCTTAGGCTCCTCCCCCTTTTCACGTAAGAATCAATGGCGTCGTTACGCGGCATTTTTGAATTTACAATTGTTCGTGTTGCAGCTAATGCGAGCTAATGTATCGGAATCATCGAGTATTAAATTATAGGTACATTTCTGCAGTAAAATGGTCGAATCTGCATGAAACACACACACATGTTGATGCTCCTAAAAGTCTACAATAGGTATTGGGAAAAACAAAATTTGTGCAATACGATTTATTCATTATGCATATGGTAAAATACAATTCTTTTTAAAAACAAACTTCAGAAGTCAATAAAATAAGAGTATATATAACAACATTATATAATATCGCAATATCACATGTGATTAAATCACATATACTCGTTCATATGTCAAAATCAAATTCCAACCCTTTCGATTTAAACTTTTGCTCATAATACTCATCAATAAGTTTATTTGATTCGTCATCAAAGTGGTTTTTCCAATCTGCAACTTTCCCTGTAACAAAATGTCAATTTAATTAGGAAACACAAGGTCGGGTTTTCATAAATTTGAAACAGTAATACACTAGCTGTTGCGTACCACTTCTGAAAAACTTATTCCCAGTTGTAATTGTGCCTTCTTCCACGAGATGTGAATAATTCACTGATGGATTTGATGCCATTTCATGAAAGGAGCACGTTTTTGTCATAGTTTCAACTTGTTCATCAGTTAGAGATTTACCCAAAAATTGTGCCACCTTTCGTATCTCTTTTGACAAATCCTATAACGTACATATACCAAAAGGATTTTATACACAGGAACACAGTATATAAAATCTAAAATCACAACAACATAAAATGTCATAAACTCAAGTAATGTAATATTTCTTGCCACTGTGATTTGACCTCACCATATGTTGCCATGTTTTTATATACAGGTACATTATAATATTAACGTATACCTTTTGCAGATCTTCATATTTTAAAAATAAGATATTCGGTTCATGTCTGTTTTCCCAATACTGAAGAGCATGGTCTTCATATGGGGCAAATGGTGCTAGTTATAGAATAATAGAAAAAAAAAATAACAATATTCAATAAAATATTGCATGCAAACCAAAGTGCGTGATTAATTTGCTAGCGGTTGGACAATGGTTAAACAATTTGTATGAACTGCTAATTTACATAAATTTACTAATGTTGCGAATTACATATTTTCTCATAAAATACATTACAATTTTAACAATACATAGGAATTGTTTGCAATAAAAGCAATTTTATTCTTGCAAATAATGCAAATATTCGACTACACCAAGAGTGTACTATTAACTTATTCCAATACGCATATTTAGGCAAATTAGCCACGCTTGTTATTTTATAAATTTAGTATAATATTACATACGGTAGCCTTTCAGGAAATACCCAACAAATTCTTTTAGTGTTCCAGGAAAAGTAAAATAATTAAGCATTTTAGCAAAATGGTAATATGAAATAATCGTGAATGTAAAATGATTAACATCAAAATTGATGTTATTTATGGTACTTGAAATAAAGAGCAAATTAAAAACCTTGCTTTTCTTCTTCATGATACTTGATGGCAGTAAGGAAAATTGGCAAATGACTTTTCATCAATCTTGGACTTGGTGCATCCCAAAAACGATCCTCAGGAGTAAATTTCATCTCAATAAATGGGAATTTGTGCGTCAGAAATCCCTTTTGGTTTTTTTCCAAGTCGCAGTTGATACTCATTAAGTACACAATCTGTTGTACCCAAGTTGTTCCTTTATACAGTATAGTATATGCATAGGTATATATGTACATACATACAGTTCAAAAATAAAAATACATGAATAAAAAGTACATATGTACATGTATAATACCAAGAATATTTAAAAACACTTTCCGGATATATTTACCTGTTTTTGGAAATGAAACAACATAAACATCATCTTCTCGAGCTTGAAACGTATCTTTTTCTACATATCTGTGATACTTAGTAATGAAATGCTCGTTCAGGGAAAATCCTTTAACCCAAAAATGTCGAAGACCGTTCTTCATATACGGTTGTGTTTCTTCGATTTCTTGAAGGGTGCTCACAAAATTCACAAAGTCATCTGTTAAATCTTCAGGGGCAAGAACTCGCCAATATTCATCTGGGCCTGACATTGTAATTATAGAATAGATATAGCTACGTGTAATCGTATTTGTCTTGTTGACGGCAACGACAGGTTTTCCAAAAACTGGCAAAACTTTCCATGATTCCAAGAAGCTCAAAAGATGGCGTACTGTGCGCTGTCAGTTTGTCATCAAAATAAAAGCGCTTTCACCAGTGGATTTCGCATTGCGGCCGGCGCAGACCAATGTACTTGTACCTACTGCGCGCGAGATTCAAATGTATACCTGTGAGCAACTTTGTTGCAAAGATACTTAATGTACGTTCTGAAATGTCGAACGACAATGGGAATTGTAGGCGGAACAAAACCGTGTGCCGCCTATGGAATCCCATAGAAAGACCATGTCCAAGAGCCACGTGGTCGCCCCTCAAAGCTACCATGGCGTACGTAACGTGGTCCCCACAAAGACCACGGCGCGTGGTCGATCTTGATAGAAAGACCACAGCATGCTGCATGCATTCTCAGGCTTTGGAATTTTATGCAGAGTATTTTTGCGAAAAATCATATATCACGTCAAATCAATTTAGGAGTAGGATGATCCAAAAACATAATTTCCTGTGTCGATCCGTACAATAATACATTAAGAATACTTTGTGTTTGGTAAATAAAATTTGCAACAACCAATAACTCAATATATATAATTCATTATATACACATATTTACATGTTCAAATATAGCTTAATTGGTACGGGTGTTACCATGAAACAAATGCATCTCATACGCCAAGTTCGATCCCGGGGTAGTTTTAACTGTTATTATATTTTACATATTTTTCCTGTTCATAAATCGTTGTCCTATTTCTTCACTGTGAAAATCATGAAGAAATCTACAGTCAGGTATGAAGTAAATCTGTGCATGTTGCTGTCTGTTCTCAATGGTAAGTGATTTTTCATCAGGAGTTGTAACTCGATTCCTGTTGAAGCGATATTGCATCCAGAACTTTTCTAATGCCAACACAGGGGCTTCGAAAGCCAATGAAAACACAAACGCAGCGGCCATTGAGATTGTCAGAGAGCCCAAATAAAAGTAGACCTATACATGAGAAATTTCCTTGAGTCATACAATTCTTAGCTAATGTATTCTAACTGTTTGTTTACTTACCACCATTACATTATCGAAGTAAAACTCATTTTCTCTGGTCCCAAACGACAAATATTGGATATAAATATGAATTAGGTATGCACAGTAAGAAAGTCTGCCAAGTGGTACAAAAGGGCTCCAACTGAGGATATTGTTCACCCAACCTATACACAATAAATTTAGATGTAATTAAACAATATAAAAATAGAAGAATTTCCATAAATTCAGTGGTGAAACTTCTGCTCAAAATATTTTCATATGCTTTCTAAACATGATGTTCACATAAAATAAAAAGTTTCATTACATCGGATTGAAACAATTATTTACCTCCTTGTCCAATAGCGCAAACAAAAGTGACCCAAGCAACTCCAAGAGCCCATGCAGGACGAGAAAAGACCCCATACGCAAGGTTCAAAGCCATTGTTGCAGTTTTTCGCCCTGCGAAGTAATCCGCAACACCGTAGAGTATTAATAAGTTGCAGCAAGAAGCAAGGAACCATCCAAGGGCCAAATTTGCCTAAATATAAAATGTCATCAAAATATAGTCATTTACATGTAAGCTTTACACGTAGCTAGAGCATACCTTAGACATTTTAAAATTGGGCCCAAGCTTATGCAACAGATAAGCTGTGGAAATCCCAATAATATATGGCCCCATTCTGCAATATGGTCTAACGTATAAAAGGTCATTCTGTCTTGAACTTACATCTGGCCTGAAATTAAATTATTTCACAAATTTGCTATTTTTTAGAGATCAAAGCTGAGGTAATCCCATATATTTTGCCTACTTACGGTAAATTTATAAGGAAAATCCCGGGAATATCGTTGATTCCAATTACTACAGCTGTAGCCAATAGTGTACTCATAAAGAAGGCACCCAAAAGACCCAAACCGAAATGTGTCCACCTAATTAAAAAACACAAATATATTTAAATGTATTTTATTTACATGAATCACTTTGAAATTATTTGTGCTTACTTGTAAAGTGCATATAATATTAATGGAGAAATCAAATAAAATTGCATGTCATTTGGAATGTACCAAGATACCGGTATGCACTAATAAACAAATGTATGAGCAACATTATATCAATTATGTTTGAGATCAAATGTATAGGGCCTATACACACCTCCTCGCTTCCTGGAAAGAAATTATTGATAAATAAGAGGTTTCTCCACCAAAAATGGCGGCAATGTTGTTGCTCAAAGGCCAAGTTTGACCATCCAGGTCCATCACCCATCAAGTAAAAAACCCCAGCAACAAAAGCTATTGCCATGGCGTATGGCGTAATAATTCTAAAATAAAAATAATATTATAGACATAGAAACTATTGTCATCATTATACAGAATAAGTATTTTAATTACCTTAAAACTCTGCTCAAATAAAATTGTGCAACCGAAAACTTCCCGCCGTTTCTGTCGATTTGTTTGAAAAAGTTTGCAGCAACCAAAAATCCACTAACAGAAAAAAAAACACTTAAGAATTATAGTTTAGATTTAAAGCAATCGGCATTTACTAATATATAGGACTTACCCAATGAAAAAGAAAGTATCAATAGAAAATGTGCTGTTGATAACGGCCTGAAATAACAAATTCTCCTGAAGGGCTGCAACTTGCTTTAGGTTGTCTAAACATATTCGTTATATAATAAAGAAAATCAGTTGTGGGCATTATCACAAATAAGGAAAATAACAGTACCACTCACTCCAGGGCATTGTCAACATGCTGTAATAATAGGTGTTGCCAAGAACCACCCATGTCAGAGAAATAAAATAGAGCCCATTGATACAAGTCACTGATTGATTGCTTTTGGATGTTTTAAGAATTTTCTTTCCATTGGACAATGCGGAGAAGCAGACAAAAACTTTACTCATAATCCCTGCAAACGAATATGTAAATTGCATAACAATCATTAATTTGAAGCTAATTCAATTATGAGCAATAAATGAAACCTTTTAAATTGCAAAGTGAACAATTTTATTAATATAATTTATCATATAGGGTATTATGAAATGTAAAAGGGATTGTAAAACTAAGTAATACAACTTTTTAACATACCAATATATGGTTTGGAAGTATTCAAATGAATTTTCAGGATATCTATAACTGTGCCTACAGCTACTAGCAATCCGAATGCACCGAACAAAAGTCTGAAATTAAAAGAACCTCAACATGAATAATATTGTAAATTCCATTATGGATGTAAGTTAGGTAAGCAATATCGAGTAGCATTACATGACTGCAATTGCTGAAGCATCTAACTCATGTGGATCATTAGTCTGGCATGATTCTTGGCCAACATTGGCAGACAGACTCAAGCCTTCATTTTCCAACACTGCAATGACATAAGTCACAGAAAGTTAATTTCTTTAAATTATGTTGCAAAATACACATTATAATATGTTTACATTTGGTCAATGCTACTGTTATATCTTGGGTGGTGCATGTTGATGGTACACACAAGCCCACTCTGAGGGCCAGAGGTCCAATTTCTTCACTATAATTATTGTAGGGCATAGTGAACATAGCGGTGCAGTACTTTCCCTTGAAGTCCGATTCTTGCAATTGGGCATGCACTTGAATGCATTCAGAATAGCTTCCTACCCACCATAAGTTCCAGTTCAGTACACCGCTTGGAAACTTTGCACTTGCATCTACCACTGAATACAAAGTAACTTATGTTGTATATATGTATATAGGTTTAAATGTTTTATACTTTCATATATTTGCAACCCAAAATCTCATTTCTCCGTGAAAACCATGTGCCAGTTTGAGACCAAACATTGATAAACTGAAACTATTCAGTTAGGGTACAGCAAAATTTATATCTTTATGGTTCTAATTATAAAACACAATATATCATAACACACACTTTCAAAAGGGTGCCAAAAGGGTATCAATGTTGTGTACAAATGCGCACACGGAAACTTTTCATTGCAAATATTGAAGGTGAGCTGACACTGTTCTGTTAGATACCATGAAATGGTGTCTATATATGTACGTATGGTGCCATATAAAAATTGTTAACAAAAATTACAATATTGAAATTCTGAGTATAAGAACCAAAATATGTGGTGGTCCCTTCGAGTTTCTTATAAACGGATTTCACTGTAATACATATTTAATAACCAACCTACAGGTTGGATGAAGTGGCTTACTTTGAGCTGCCCATTGATCTGTCAGAAGTGACTGCAGGGTGAGCATTGAGTGTAATTGACATTCCGAAGACACCAGGCCCTCCTGGTAAGCTGCAACTGGAAGAAAGGATTGTCCCAATCCTTCATTATCACCAACTTTTCCTCTCAGTTTCTGGATTGTATGCTCGAATTCTCGAAAATGTTTATGTGACTCTATTCTTGCCACATTTGATTGAGCATTGCTTAAGTGACTCACAAAAAACAAATGCCCTATGCTTAACAATACGGCTAATAACACCATAGTCTGTGCTGCTTGCTCACAGTTTGATGCGAAAATGAGGACATCTGCACTGACACTGTTATTGCAGGATCACCTTATATAACAAAACCGAACACTATCTAATCTGTTAATTTGTCCCGTGATTACTGAACAGGAAGCTCATATATCGATTCTTCGATACATTTCAATAAGTATGTCATTTGGAAATACACGGCGATTGTTGTTAAAAATATGTTGTTATTTTCATTGCTGTGCAGTTTCACAGTAAACATTAGATAAAAAAATCCAATCACAGTTACATGTATTACAATTTATATATAATTAATCAATTTTTCTTTTGGAAATTCTTATAAGACCATCAAAGATCAAACCAAGGACTCAATTTATGCTGTTACAACATATATTAAGTGCTCAGTTTCCTTAATCACACCATCAGTGTAAAACATGATAGCATAATAATGTGAATTTCCAACTTGCGCAAGATTATAATGTGTGTTAATAAAGGTGTGAATTCCATGTACCATAGTGGATGCCAGATTTCATTTTAATGTTCAAATTACACAACTCAGATAATCAAAGACATTCTCACGTCTTGCATAAATATAAATTTACAATTACGTATACATAGGTTGTATGAATTTATATACATGTACAAAATTATTATAAACGAGGCAGATGATACTTCGGTGTTATCGTTTCCAAAGTTGGAACTTCTTGCAATTGCACTATTGGATTTGCTTGTTTTTTTGGAAAAATTATTGCCTCCAATCTCATCATTGGAGCTTCAAATGCCATGGAAATCAAATATGATACAGCATATGCCAGAAATAACGATCCAATGAAGAAATAAATCTGTAAATTAGACGTGCTTATTTATATGTAAAAAAATAATATATTTATACTACTATAAATTTTCAAACAAGCTCTATAATTCTTTCTACCCACTTCCCTTTGTCAGTGTTGTTCAAGATCTGCCTTGAAATGGTACATAAAGTACGTGTCTTGAACAACACTGTTACAAGATGTGGACAATGGGAGGCGAGGCAGGAAATCGAGGGTAATTAATATAGTACATAAGTATGTTAAATGATTTGGATTTGCTTACCATTAAGAAGTGGTCAAAATAGAATTCGTTTTCCCTTGTAGCAAAGAACAAATGGAAAGTGTAGTTTTGCACAAGGTATGCACAGTATGATAGTCGACTGAGTGGAATAAAAAAGGACCAACCCAAAAACCTGTTGATAATCCCTGAAAACAGTTAATCGATTAATTAATTCGCAATTGATATGTAATATAATTATACTGCTTATGAACGAGCTCAAGAGTGCACTATTTCGCAACTGGCTAACTAAAATTATTTGCAAATATGAGCCACATTGTTTTAATAATTTATAGCTAGAGGTCCTTCAAATTACACAAATAATTATAGAGTAACTGTTCCCTATACATTCAACGCTGCATGGCAGAAATGCATCACTTTTGAAGAAGATTATGTATATGGAGTAGAACTGTTGTACAGAAACAGTTAGAACACCATGAGTTCATAAACAAGTTCTGCTCACATTTGCATTACTTTTGGTATACAACACTCCCAATTGTAACCACCCCATAGTTGTAATATCTTGATTCCAATAAAAGAAAATTGTTTGGACCAATCGCAGCATTCTTGAGCTGAATGCAATTATAGTGCAGTATATACAATATTGCAAATTTGAAGAATTACCCGCATATCCGTTTGCACATGCGTACACCACCCAACCTATGCACAATCCCCATAATGTTCTTGCAAATGTACCATAGATGACACTGAATGCTGGATCCAAATCATGTTCATATGAAAGGTACGGATATGGTCCATAGATAACCCCATATCCAATCATTACAGCCAACGTCCAACAAACACCAACAGTAATCTGGAATCAAAAAGTTTGTGACCATCATGAGATCTTACTGTACAAAACCAACTTACATTCAGAGAAATTCATTAGATGCAATTTATACGTTATATTTACAATATTCATTGGTTTCCTATTCTCGATATTCTCATTTGTCCTCAAGATGTATGCAACATAGATTCCTATGAGGTAAGGTCCCATTCGGCAATAGAAACGAATGTACACATACATTTGCATATTAACCAGTGCTTCTGGATCTCTAGAAAACGTCAATTATGTAATTAAGTAATAACTTAAACAGCATTCACCCCTTAAAAAACAATATCTTACTTTGGATATGCGAAGTACGACAGACCTGGATAATCTTTAGCTATGAGTATGCCCAATGTAACAGCTAAAGTCGCTACTAAAAAGGCGCCCCAAACTATTTTACCAACACGTCTAAACCTGAAAATCCCGCAAAACTTATATAAAAATATAATTTGAGGTCAAGGCATGTAATAATTTACAGCTCCTGAAATTACCTGTAGAGTGAATATATGATTATTGGAGACAAGACATACATTTGCATGTCTGCTGCCAAGAACCATGATACTGTAAGGCACTGTAATCCATTTACATATAGGTAACATATATTATTTATACGTTTAAAAACGTATGATATACATTTATAAATGTACACCTACATACCAATTGACCATCCGTGAAGAAGTTGTTAATATAAAGTAAATGTCTCCACCAGTAACGCCTGCAATCGGTTTGCAGGGGTTCATAGTTAGGCCAAAGAGGTCCTTGAGCCATTATGTACCAAAATCCTGCTGCCCATGCAATAACCATTGCATAAGCAGGAGTCAATCTATAAATATATAACATACATTATACGAGTTTTGAAAATTTCCTACTAAGTATTCTCAACAGGGTATAAGTAAAACCTCCAGATTCTATGCAGGTAAAATCTGACAATGTCCAGCTTTCCTCCTCTCTTTCGTATTTCGTTCATTGCAACATAGCAAACTAAAAACCCACTAATATTCAAAACGTTATTAAAAATAATACAATTTGAAGAATATGACAGTACTATAGTAAATGTAATGATATACTACCTTAAAAAGAAATAAGTGTCCACTGAAAAAGTTCCATTTAAAATCGGCATAAAGGCAAAATCTTTAGGAACTTTGGCGGCATCGATCACGTTTTCTGAAAATGCACAAAATTTATTTTTTACATAGGTTAATTTGATCTCGTTACCTACTATAAAAATATATTTTCCAGATTAACAACTAAACTATAAATTTAAGCAAATGCACAAATTCATTGAACTTACTGAATGTTACAGCCTGAGTTATGAAAGAGTAGGTGTGGCCAAGGATGACCCATGACATGGAGAAAAATCTCAAACCATGGAGAAAATTCAAAGAATCAGATTTCGATTCGGTATTCATTAACTTCAGTGTATTGGTGTACAAAGAAAATGCTAGCAATATTTTGACACCAGTGCTGATGGAATCAGGTACTTCCCTACAGCCATATTTCCAGCAAATGAAACATTCACACAATGTTGCAGCCAAGATGACTGCCCAAAACAAGACGTAAATGGAGCTGGATGAAAATGTAAATAGTTTTCATCAAATACCTACTTAAATAAACACATTTGACATTGCAGCAGTTTTCTCACATGACACCAATTGCAGTGTTGTCAATCTCTCTTTTGCCACCAGTTTGACATGAACCCATAGTATAACTAGAGAAAGGATATGCTAAACATATGGAATAGATTGCATTAAAAACTTATTAACTTTTTGTGGATATGCAGACATATAGCCTACCTGTATTCAAAGTAAGTTGAATGTCTTGAGGTGTACATGTGGACGGAATGCAGATGGCAAATAAATTCGGAATTAGAGTACAATCAGAATCTGCCTTATTGGTTCTCACAGGACAATATTGGCCACCAAAGTCTTCATTGACCACTGATAGACATTCACTGTAACTTCCCATCCAACGAAAGTTTCCTTGCAGTACCCCACTGGGTACCCTACCACTTGCATCTGCCACTGCACAACAAACAAGATTATATACTGTATAAACGCATATTTGCCCTCTAAGTGGTTATTTTTACATAAATTAAATAAATCTACACACTTTTCAATGCCCAAGGTTGGAAGTTAATGTAGATAAGCGTCTGTGTACAGTGTTTTCTGCACAATTCACTGACATTTTTATGGGTTACAGCTGCACTCAAGAATTCTTCAAGCATCTTATAATGATCGGATAAGGCCATTGGATTGATGATTTGGTCATTGTCAATGGGTTCCACAAAATCAGAATATGAATTTTTCATGCAAGTGTTTGCATTTGGATCAATAGCTCGTAATATGTCCATGAATTGATCACCAGGAGGAAGCATGCAGTCAATTGTTGATATCATAATGAGGACAATGAATCCAACTTGAAAGTAAAATTTCGGCGCCATCTTTTTATAGCTGTTTCTGTAAAAATATAACAATTCTTTCCTTATAATGTAATGTGATATCACATATATGGTGCTATATTTTCTTAATAATTGCTACAAACTATATTTATTATTATATTTCAACCACAAAGGATAAAAGCTACCAAATTATGAATGAATAAAGACCCATGCAGAATAATAGGAAAATTATTTTTCATCACAAAAACTACTGAATATGCATCTAAGTATAGTATCTATTAATGGATATACAGTATAATGAAATACAAAATTAAAAATCTGGAAATTATTCAGATGTTTGGGACACAATAATTTGTCCCACATTAACCTAAATGAAATAATTACTTAATACATTAAATGACTTCATGTTTTAGTTGAACTAACAAACATTAAAACGAACTTACATGGAACATATATCCACGATGAACTGAACTGACAAAAACGTTGAACCCATGATAACCGTATGTGTCAGCGATTGCTCCACTCTAATTAAAGTTTTTTTTCTTGAAAATGTCATCATGACATTCACTATCAGGAATCAAAGGTCTCCAAAGCTGATAACAATTTGAGCAGCACAATAGTATATGACAACAATGTAGTTTAAAAAAATCAGGAATTACTGTAGAATATTAACAACATTCACAATATTATAGAAAAATCCTCCACGGTGGTGTGATTTGGAACACACCACATGTGGTGGGTTGTGGTGGGCATGTGTTAAACTACCAACACATACACCACAAACCACCATAAAACACCACTGTGGTGTGTTCCAAATCACACCACCGTGGAGGATTTTTTTAATAGGATAGGTAATTAATTCAAGCAAATTAGGTGTATGTTCCAGAATAGATGAGTGAGCAGGCTGCATCTATATAACATATTACAAGTTCCAATAATTACTCAATATTATAGCACTCTTGATATTAGTAGTCTTCAATTAAAGCAATACTCAATTGAATGGGAAAACAAGAATCAATTGAATTCCACACAATATGTACTTTATTTGCGTATCATCACTTTTATAAATATACATAGTATACTAGGCATATAATCTCAGTCCATTGTCAGTTATAACTGTTTATATTTTACACGTATTTCGCCAGAGTTTACAAATGTTAGCAACAAAATAGTGTAAATTTTGTTTTGAAGAAAACAATATTTCCACATTGATTTTGACATATCAAATGTGCACATCTATGTTGTGCGCATCTAAAATGTGCGCATCAATGGCGTCCACATCAATTGTGCCCACATCTATGTTGTCCACATCTATGTTGTCCACATCTATGTTGTCCACATCTATGTTGTCCACATCTATGTTGTCCACATCTATGTTATCCACATCTGTTTGCTCAGTAAGGACCTGATCGCGTTCCGTTGAAAAAGTCTTTTTTGGTATGAAAACTTTTTCCAGTTGAATCATTGGAACCTCAAACATCATCGAGAAAACATAGGCCACACCATAACTGAGTACCATAGACCCCAGAAAAACATACACCTATTTAAAAAGGCAAGCATTTATTATTAAGACAATATCAAAACTCAATTTCATCAAACATACCGAAAAGAAATGGTCGAAGTAAAATTCGTTTTCTCTTGTCAAGTAAAATGTATAGAAAACATAGAAATGAACCAAGTAAACGCAGTATGAAAGTCGACTAAGTGGAACAAATGCCTTCCAACTGAGAAATTCATTAATGATTCCTGAAAGTAAAAACAAAATGCAAATCTCAGGACATTGACAAAGCTTCACTTAAAAAATTGACAGATTTTCTTAATAAGTTTATGAAACCAATATTAAAAATGACTCCTATACAGGTAAATCGACTACAAGGGAATAATTGCATTTATACCTCCGTGACCTGCAACACATGCATACGTGACCCATGCAACTGCAACAGACCAAAATGTCCTCGCAAAAATTCCATAAAGCATGTTGACACATGGCCCTAATACTTTATCTCCAGTAAAATATGGGTAAGGCCCATATATGATCATTGTTCCAAGTGCAGCTGCAAAAATCCACCCGGAAATCACATAGACCTAGGCATAAGCACTTAATATATGTACAAAAATAAACTGCTATAACAACTTATATAAACCAAAGACTGATGAAATGCATACTTTATCAACTTTTAAATTGTCCTGTTTAATATGCATAATGAAAGCTGTCATTATTCCAACAAGGAAAGGCCCCATTCTGCAGTAAAATTGCTGGTACACGTTTAACTGCATTCCGGCTAATTTCTCGGAGCTAAAAGTTACAATACAAAATGTTATATTCCAAATGTTCGTATACAAAACCATGATTGTATTTCATACTCATAGTTGAAGTATGTTATCAAGCCTGGGTAATCATTGATTCCTAATATTAGTCCAGTTGCTAAAAGTGTTCCGGCGAGGCAACATGCCCATATTCCTAATCCAACTTTAGGATATCTGGGAAACCCATAAGAGAAGTTATAATTTAAATGAAGCAAACATTAAAACATTATATTGCATGCAATATATACCTGCATAAGCAATACAGAATTATTGGCGCTACAATATACATTTGCATATCTGTCGCCAGGTACCATGATGCTGCCACACACTAAAAATCCATTTTTATATAGAGGTGATAATAAATCTTAGTATAGAGGGACAATGAAACTTGAGTTTACAAATGTTTCACTAAAAAAAAACAACAACAAACAAACCGTATTACTGTCGTCAAAGAAATTCTGAATATACAGAAGATGTCTCCACCAATAAGCTCTGCAATCATCTTGCAACATGTACATTTCTGACCACAATGGACCATCACCCATAATGTACCAAAAACCTGCAGCCCATGCAATTACCATTGCATACACTGGCGTCAATCTTAATGAGAGAAAAACTTAATAAAAGGCAACAGATTTATCATAGAAATCATATCATTACCTCCAATATCGGTGGAAATAATACATGAATATATTAAAATGGCTGCCTTCGTTTGCCATTTCTTTAAACATGATGTAAGCCACCAGAAATCCACTAAAGACAATGAAACATTGCTTTTAATTTGCTCACAATTAGCTGCCCTTGTTCGTAAAATCAACTCGCACTGTAATGGGTTAGTAACCTCATAAAGTAGAATGTATCAACCGAAAACGTAGCATTTTCAATAGCCATGAAAGGGACGGTTTGGGCTTCCTCCAACATCCTTGAATTTTCTAAACACAGATATATTACTATCAATTTCTTGTAAAAAGCAATGATGGGAAATTGAAAGCAAATATATTACTCATTGATATTAAAGTGACGGCAAATTCATATGAATGACCAATAAGGACCCAAGTTAAAGAGAAGAATCGCAATCCATGGATAACACCTATAGAGTCTGGTGACCTTCTCGTGTTGACTAGTTTCTTTGTGTTAGTGTACAATGAAAATGCTAAAACACTCTTATACATCACACCTGTAATAATAGAAATAGGTTAGGACACATGCTTTATCAATATACAGGGTTGTTCAACTAGTTTATAAAGAAATAAGGCACATCAAATTGCTGGAAAACTATGAGGTATATGGAAAATATACATAAATTGGCAATGGCTTAGCAAGTCAGTCATGGCGACTGCTGCAGTACCTATGAAAAAAAAGGTTATACGGCATTGCAGTGAAGCCAGCGTGGGTTGCTTTTAAAACTGTATACCTATACAACCGCTTAAAAGTTAGAATTTCAATAACCTTTGAAATTATGATTCAAGGTCACCGATAATGTCATAATTGAAATCCAGCAATTTGAGTATTCTTCTTTAGTTGAGATTTGGTAAACTATATTTCACCAATTTCCTGCTGCCATAGGTGATCGAATGGAGCATTCTTTTTAAATTTTACAAGATACACATCATATACAGTACCAATCAGTACAATCAGACCAAAAAGGCTGAATACACATCTGTTATGAAATGATTAGAGTTAGTATATTTCATTCAGGCAATTAACTGGAAAATCAATATATTACAATTTGTATTACATCACTCCGATGGATGTGCCATCAAAATGAGTTCCCTCATCTTTATGAACACCAGTAAATAGAAGTGGTATAATGCCAGTGTTATCTAAGGAATTAATATACAATATATTAAATGTAATCGTGTACAGGTTTTGGTTTTCATTATGGGATGACATGCATGAAAAATTTAATATTGCTGAATTGCACAATAGGTACTAATGATAATTTCAATATATAATGTCATCGCATTAATAAACCACACAATAAAGAGATATAACTTTTATTTAGGAGCAAATATTATTCTAATATCAGCTATACGTACTACTTGGCAAAATGGTGGATACAAGGACTTTGAATACATCCCAGTTGGTGCATGGTGAAGGAACGCACATTCCAATACGAAACATAGCACCATAAATGAACAGTAGTAATGTGGTGTATTCACCCTGGAAATCATCATAGCCTAATAAATCCGATCCTGAAGTGATGTTACGTGGTGAAGCACGAATAGCTAAACACTCTGAAAAACTTCCAAGCCACCAAGTATTGCCTTCCAATAAACCTGATGGGAACTTTGCTGTTGCGTCACACACTACATTAAAAAAATCACATTTTACTATATGAAATACACTATCACAATTGTATTGTATCATCTTACTTTTTAGTGCCCAAGGCTGAAAGAGTTTGATATTCCGAAGCGTCACTTTTGAATTTTGCCTACACTCTTTGGTGATGTTCTTCATTGTTGAAGCTTCATGCAAAAACGTTAACAGGATCCCACACAATTCATTCAAGTCAGGAATTGCAGAGTTTTCAGATCTTTCTTCATGTTGCGTTTGAAGAAATTGCAGGCTTTCAAATACTTCCCTGAAGTCATAATCTTTCATATGGGAAAGATTAGGACGCATATGTTGTGGTAATATAAAGTTTGCTCCAGCAGCACCCACCAGGATAATTGTTAATATTGATACTGATAAGAAGCTCCTCATTTCTGTCATGAATTTGAAATTCTCTCAAAACATAACCAGAGCTATAAGTATCCTTAATGAAATTGCAAATGCCTTTCTGATTGCACTGTAGTAACAATAAATAAAGCTATATAGGTAAGTCATATAGCTCATTGAATAGTAGTTAACACTATATTGCAATATTAGAGCAAGTGCTCCCAAGGTGTGGAAGAGATAGTAATTGGCAAGTTCAGTTTGCACAGCAGCACGATTGAAAGATAGTGTTTGCAATCAGTACTGTAAGAATATTATCTATTACGTCTATTGCGCAAAACTGCAGTTTTTAAATCAACAGAAATGGTCAATTAAAACAAAATATGCACATCATCAACAACTTAAAACATTTCATTTTTATTTTTCAAATACATTAAACAATTCATTCACAATTGTTTCTTTCAAAAAATGTATATAACCATATCATATACAGGGTGTTCCACGTAACATGATTTCTTCATATTGTAAAAAATTGCAGTTAATTAAAAAATTGGTTTGACATGGTATTGTAAAGGACGCAGCTGATTAGAATCACTTTAGGTCATGAAGGAATTGATCCCAATAACCTATACAAGCTAAGTAGGTACATATTTATACTTTCTAAAATAAATCGAATTTGCTTTAATTATATTGAGAATAGTAAAAAATCCAACGATAGGGTTCCTTGGATAAAATATGTATATTCTTGTGCGATCACAGGCCATTGCAAAAATCACTCGCACCAATCAAAATTCGTTAACAATATTCATATTGTATCCCCCACCATAGAAACTATTCTCCATATATTTAAAGGTGAACTGACAGGGTTTTGTAAGGTACCCTGATAATTGGTTTGTAAGTAGCTGTTTGTGTCCCTTATGCACTTGCGCAACCAGAAATCCATTACAAATTGAAAAAAAAAGTTATATGCTCAGCCGTTGCTCAGTTGTTCGCAAGTCAGTACCTTTCTCAGTGTCTTTTCCATAAAAAAAATCATAGAAACGCTTTGCTCGGTAAAACGCGTATAATTTTTTTAAAATTTGTAATGGATTTCTGGTTGCGCCAGTGTATAAGGGACACACAGCTACTTACAAACCAATTATCAGGGTACCTTACAAAACCCTGTCAGTTCACCTTTAATATGAGCAATATATGTATTTCGTAAAATTGTCAAATTTCTGCTTCAAAACAAGACGCAGGTGAATGATAAGCAAGGAAGACAACCTGCTAGGAACAAATCAAACTACAGTGGACTCTCATAACTGCACATTGACCAGGTTTGGAAAAATTGTGCACTTATGCGGGTTGTACCCTAATATGCGGACTTCCACAGACAACACATATATTGAAGCTCATTTTTCCTTAATGGAATATATGCAAAGAAAATGGATGATTGGCCTTAACCAAACACCACATTCAATAAAAATAGCAATTTACATATACATGTGTGTTCATGGGAAATGTAATGGATGTAATCAATGTAACTTGGCAATAAATCACAAGTACATGGAAACCCTGGATTTCCTGGAAAGTTATGGCAATCAAGTTCTGTAAAAATTAGTAGGGTACTGTCTTCAAATTAGGTATAAGCACAGGTTTCTAAAAGCTATTATAGTATGTAAAATTACTTTCCTCTGTTTATTATGCAGCATAACAGAGTTATGAAAATATAAATTATATATATTTTATCCCTAAATAAAATTGAAACTGCAATAGGGATGCTACATGCACAATTCACTTGTTCAATTTACACAAATATTGGCAATTTCATGTCACTTTGACTCAATAAAACAAATCCCCTATGGATATGATGAGGATTAATTATACATTGTGCTTTGCAATGTAGATTTCAGCACTTTGTAACAAGATTTATAGTCAATCACTCCATAAATCCAATTAAAAGCTTATCCAGTAATCATGTTACCATCTTCAGTGCCCTCAATTTCAGGGTTGATATGTAAACGCTCTCTACTCTCTGATTTCTTCACCCGCATACTTAATAAAATCTTTTCTAATTGAAGCAACGGTGCTTCAAACATCATGCTGAAAATGAATGCTACACCTAGTGACAGCACCAAAGACGCCAAGAAAAAATAAACCTGCAAATCAATACAATATAAATCCCACTAATTATTAAAAATTGACAAATATTCAATTGAATATAGCAAGTATCACACACCACTAAGAAATGATCGAAGTAAAATTCGTTTTCTCTCGACAGGAAGAACAGGAAGATGACGTATAAATGGACCAAGTAGAGGCAGTATGTGAGCCGACTCAAAGGAATAAATAATTTCCAGCTCAAAATCGATTTCACCACCCCTAGAAAGAGGCCCAAGCATTATATTCTAACATGAATCATCCCCTACTTATGCACAAATTGAAACAGTGCTTACATTTAATGGTTAATTTTCGCAATTGAAAATAAACTATAGTACCTCCGTGATTGGCTATGCACGCGTATGTTAGCCACGCCACTGAAAGTGACCAAACTGTCCTAGCAAATGTGCCATAAATGATGTTGATGGCAGGTCCTCTTTCTTTGTCACCAGTAAAATACGGATAAGGACCGTATATAAGTAGCAAGGCTAATCCAGTAGCTGCCATCCAACCAGCCCAAACATATGGCTATATGATAATAGTGCAAGTACATTCAATGGATACGTTCAAATGTGTAACCAACATGAGTAATAAAGTTGTAAAATACTTTTGAGATGCGGAGGTTTGCTCTCTTAATGTGTATGATGTATGCGGTAATGATTCCAACAAGATATGGCCCCATTCGGCAATAAAATCGCACATACACATTGCTGAACATCTCCATCAATTTATCATTCCTGTTATACAGAAAAACTTGCAAAGTTTACACAGAACAATTTTAAAAAGTTTCATTTGGTGTTTTAATTCTGCTAAGATGATCAATATTACTTACATTGCATCCTTGAAAACAAGAACACCAGGATAATCATTTAAACCTATGAGAAGTCCTGTGACTAGAAGAGTCGCTACAAGGAAACTTAACCACGAAAGCAACCCAATCTTGGGGAATCTTTAACGGACAAAACACAAGTTACTATAAAATATACACATTATACATTTAAATACCAAAGTTTTTAACACCTGATTAAGAAGTAAACTATTAAAGGTGAAATCAGAAACATTTGCATGTCTGCTGCTAAGTACCAGGAGACAGGAACACACTGAAAGTAACCCCCAAATAATTAAAAGGTGTTCATTATCTTGGAAAATTAACAAAATACATTTTGCATGTCACCAAACAGAGTTTGAATGTAGAGAAGATGACGCCACCAGTAAATACGGCAATCTTCCTGAAGCATTTCATAATTGGCCCAAATTGGCCCATTCGACATTAGGAACCAAAATCCAGCAACCCATGCGATCACCATGGCATAGACTGGAGTTAACCTGAGCAATTAATCTGTGTGTAAATATTACACCTGTCAATTGCACGCAATCAACCATTATTTACCTCCAATATCGATGCAAATAATATTTAAGTATATTAAATTTCCTTCCGGGTTTGGATAAATCTCTCAGAACACCATGTGCTACTAGAAAACCACTGAAAAGTAACATATTCCTTTCTTAGTATATAGGAATCCCTGCTTACTTTTTGCTGGAAAAGCCACTACTGGAATAAAACAAGTACATGCCTTATGAAAAAGAAGGTATCAACAGAGAAAGAGCCATTTGCTACAGCTTGGAATGGCACACTCCATATAGCATCACTCAGTGTTGCAAGATTTTCTATCAAGTGTAACATACCATTAAATTCAGTAGTAAAATTGATACATGAAACATACGGTAACAATTGCAAAATACCAACTTAAAGGCACAATGGTCAGGAACTCGTAGCTGTGGCCCAAGATGACCCATGTAATTGATAAAAACCTCAGTCCATGAAGGACTTCAATTGTATCACGTGGCAGAGTAGTATCAAACAACTTCAATGAGTTTGTGTACGCAGAAAAAGACAATAAGCATCTCCCCATCACATCTGCCAATAAATCCATACCTCAATACTCAATAGGGTTTTTCTGATATTTTTCTTGATATTACCTGGAGGATGTTGCCCGAGGTCTACATCTACGCAAGAGCGCATAAAAACTAGAACTACATCATATATTGTGCCAGTTATCACAAGAAGTCCAAAAATACTGAAAAGAGTTCTGTAATAAAAAGACGTATCTTTTAACATTATTTGCTTGTGCAACATTTGCAAGCGAATTAAAATTTTATCGTGCGAAACTATGGATTAATATATTCCTCCATGATGCTATCTAGTTTGAATTATAATTAAAAACAGATTACAGTCAAAATTGAGGGACAATTAACACAATTACATCACAGAAATGGCTGTATTGTCAAAATTCACAGGTTCCTCTTTCCGACAAGGTCCATTTAACCCGATTTGCAACGTTGGAACCACTGAAAGTAAAGCAATGCCTTATTTTAATTATTATATTTTAGACATGCGCAAAATAATAATTAAGCTTGTCACATTAATTATGGTAAATAAATTGTCATCTGAAAATTTTGGCAAAGCGCTATGGTTGACTATGACTCAGATCTGCACTCTGCGATTTAATCTAGCAATATGTCAACAACTGAAATCTATGCACCATGATAAATGTAAACATAATATTGCAAAGTTTACATTGATTTAGGATTTGAAGTACGTCGTCATGGGAGCAAGATGAAGGCACACAGAGGGCAATTTGAAAAACCGAAAGGGCCCTTGCAGTACAGTACTGTCCTTGGAATTCCTTGGGAAATTCATCAGAATAATTGCCTGTCATATTGATATGAGCCCTGATGGCCAGGCACTCTGAAAAACTTCCAATCCACCAAATATCCCCTTCCAAGATCCCAGAAGGTATTTTCGCTGATGCGTCCAACACTATCACAAAATAAATGTTAATTTATATATAATACATTCTGGTCACATGTCTGGCTATTGAGTTGAAACTTCCTTGTGCAAAATGTATTTTACAAACATTATTGTGAAAAAGGTTAAATAGTTAGTTACTCTTGAGCGCCCATGAAGTCCCCTGTTCCAAATTCAATATGGTCGCTTCTGCATGTATTTTACATATTTCTGATATATCTTGATTATTGGAAGCTTCAGCAAAAAAGTTTGATGCAAAACCGCTGGGAAGTTTCAGGTCGCCTGCATAATTTCGCCGTGCCTCAATTTCCAACCAAACTTTGTGTGAACTTTCCTCCAGATTATGCTCGGTCAGATTCAAATTTAATGTGTTCATTAAATTTGGTCCTGGAAGATTAATAATGGTGGCATAGTTCAAACAGATTGCAGCAGAAGTCAAAAGTGTAACTTGCCATATATTGGCACGCATTTCTCTGTAATTCAATGAAATATGAACAGATATCATGACATTTTGGCATACTGTAGACAAAGTGTAATACGACTTACGCCTTTCCCGATTAGTTTTCGATTAATAAATGGTGCTAATCAGTTCCTGTCAGGCGATCGAAGTAATCAACAACATCCCGTTGAAAGTTGACGCATGGCTTCATCACGTGAAGACTCGTGAATCATACAATGATATGAACTGTAGGTTTGACTGGAGCGCTCACCCTGTGGGGCGGCAACCAAGGCTGAACGTGGCCGAAATTATCCATGTACAATTGCAAGAAATGGCAAATGTTTGGTGGTTTTGATCTGTCAATAGATCTTCAATACCATACAATTTTGTTATGAAAAATTTACGTAAGTTCATTGGGGTAATATATAATTATTTATTCATGAAATAAATGAATAGGAATCAATGCAAAGGAACGACCAATCATTTGTCATTTCTTGCAATTGTAAATGGAAACAAGCAGGATTCTATGAATGTTGATTTTCACCTTGACATGCGTAATTGATAACCCCTTTTATCTTCACATAGTACTTTTTGAGACAATTTGGGGAAAACGATCAATATTTATAATTTTAAGGACACTTTCCTACATTGTAAACCTAATGTATTTCATACTTTTAATGATGTGATCTGTCAAATAGTCAAAAATACCTCATTTGTGGATGACCCCTTCAATGTTTGCCATTTTTTTTTTTAAAAATGCTTCCTGTTCAGTATAGCACCTGAAATTTGACATGTCACCTTTGATGTAGGTAAAGATCATACATTAATTTTTTCAATGGGTGTTTCAAAATGACATATGTTGTAGTTCCCTTGTGAGGTCAAAGTGCACATTAGAAACAAGAGCCGTTTCCTTTGTTGTTTTTTACCCCAGGAAAAAAAGTTATGCATAATTGTGCATAAAATTTTGTGCGACCTAAGCACAAAGTCGCACAAAATTGGAGCC
>JAQFZQ010000380.1:0-35471 GCA_034696005.1 Glomeris marginata | reverse complement strand
GGCACGCAACGTGTGGTGGAGTTTCCATTAGGGTAATCATCAATTACTGAATTTTTTTGGCATGACCACCACACGTGTTGTGTTATGGTGTGGTGGTCTGTGGTGGTCATTTCCAATAGGGAGTGGACTATAGCTGTACATTTCTTAAATAAAAACAATTGTATAACTTACCCAACCAAACAAGATTCCCAGGGTGGTTAGAACTCCCAGGAAAAATGTCAGTAAATAAGGATGCGACAGCAATTTCAATGGTTTCCGTTTCTTAACTATGAAGGAAACGTGACTGATTTTCGAATCGCTGAACGGAGGGTACCGAGACCTGCAGAAAAATATAAACCCATGATATACACATTAATTTCGGCCATTTAATAATAATAGTAAATACTCACGCTGCCAAGGATTCGCCCAGAGCAGAAAAGTTTCTTATCAGGACAGGCTTCATGTGTGAAAATGTATCGAAAGAAAATTTGCCATGGTAGCATCCCATTCCACTGTTTCCAACGCCGCCAAATGGTAAAGTTTCAACTTTTCAAACAAGACAATAAAACCGTTCAATCAAAATTACAGCAAAATGATTACACATATTAACCTATATTAATAAGATGGTGCAAAATCGAAATAGAAAAGTGAATATTATGTCATGTTCCAGAACATACCACTTAGGTGAATCAGTGTGTCATTGCAACAAACACTACCAGCTGAAGTCCGTGCAAGTATCTCATTTAGTACGGACCTTTTACTCGCAAACGGGTACATTGTTAGTGGTTTTTCCCTGTAAAACACACCATGATCCACACAACATGAATATATACCCATGTAATTTTTACAAGTTGTTACTCTTCAAACAAGGTCATGCGCATGAAACATTTTCAAGTTATTTTCATTATTTTGGTAACCAATGATATAACCATGCAACCATGCAAATCAGTGGCAAATTATTGATCTACTCAGTCACATGTCAGACGTGTTTGTCTACCAAACACCTTTAAGTACTATGTGCTTGTTAAATAAACCACAAAAGAGCCCATCATTCTGTGCAATGTCCACATATCACCATTATAAACTTCACTGGAGAAGTTATATAACTTTGTCTCCACGGTGTTGCTATACATGAAGGCCTTTTGCAACAACTTACGACAAATATGCAGCATAACTTCATTGATACTGCATTGGCCAGAGGAAGTTTCTGAAATCATTCGTTCTTGGACCAAAGAATTGCTGGCAAATGTATATGCAACCAGAGGCTTTTGTCTGCACAGAATTCATATATACTAAACAATATCAAATTGTACAACACATGCCTGCAGTCACTAACTAAAAAACTTGTTTGTGATATACTAATTCATATATACTATATAACACAACATACAATTATATTTGTGACCATTTAAAATTCTAAAATTCAAATAACATTACCGGCTGTTGATGAATTCTATAGCCTCATCTACACTGTTCACAGTCACGAAAGGAAGGATTGGTCCAAAAATCTATGTGGAAACAAATATTAATATATTAAATGACATGAATGAGCACAATTAAGAAATGTTCAACAAGCTAAGTCACTTCATAATTATATCTTTCATAATATGTCATGACAGGCAAAAAATTACTGGAAAGTTGGATAGATACAAGAACCTAACATGGTGTTCATGGCCAAATGATGAAACACATTCATAGATGCACATTCATAATGAAAGAGCAAAATTTCAATAATGTAACTGTCTATGCAAGTGCAAAAGTTGTTTTTATATCCACAATTCATGCAAACAGACCATTGTTTTCAGTTGGCTGTAGTAGCTTTTAAAGGCGAACTGACAAGGTTTTGCAACATACTCTGAAAAAGCTAGCATTTGATTGGCACTAATTTAGGAACATTGTCTGAAAATTTGAGGCCATTTGAATCATTATTGCCACAGATATGAATTATTTAGTTTCATATCTGTGGAGTGTATGAAGTAGTAGCACTCTTGGTAGTAGTATTTTGAGATATGTACACTGAAGCGCCATTATAAGCTCTGCCATTGGCTGAAACTGCAGAGGCGCTTGGCCTCATTGGCTGAAAATTCAAATTTTGCCAAAACAGGACACTGTGACGCCAGCGCGGTAACACCATCCTTCCATGACACCCTCTTTAACTACTCGTAACTTTTTGTAACAATTTTTTACAAAACTTTTGTTTGCGCCAATCATTTTATTGGCATCAATTCTATAGAATTACACACTTTCCAGGGTATGTTACAAAACCTTGTCAGTTCACCTTTAAAACGACATTTATTTATGCCACATCAGATGACCATGTACCTATACACAATATGAAATTAACTTACTTCTTCCTGCATTACTGGATCCGTAGGCGACACATCTAGAAGTAAAGTTGGTGCAATGTACAGATCCTCAATGTCAGATTCTCCGCCAAGAGATACAGATGTTCTGCTTGCATCTAGCAACTTCATCACACGGCTATAATACACAAGACAAATATTACAACTATTGAAACCTTTTCAAATGTAAATAATAAAAGGTGCTGTATCTTGCCGGAAATGAAACTCATTGATCATCCTTCCGTAGTCGGGCGCAGTCTTGACATCATCTCCGTACCACTCCTTCAATATGCCCTTCGCCAGTTCAACTATCCGTTCCTGGATGGACTTGTTGCACAGTACGTAGTCTGGAGCAATGCAGGTCTGGCCAGAATTGGTAAATTTTCCCCAAAGCAAACGCCTTGTTGTGATGTTGAGGTCACTTGATGGGTCAATGTAAGCAGGACTGTCCGAAAAAATTGAATCTAATTAGGCACGCAACTTTAAAATCTGTCACAATTATTACTATTTTACAAAAACAACAATATCAAATCTGTATATTTTAATGTATTATGCTTGCTTGCAGCCAGATGCAAACAACATTGTCCTACCTCTTGCCACCCAATTCCAATGTGCACGGAGTCAGATATTGATTGGCTGCGGCCCGCACAATCTTTCCCACAAATGGAGACCCAGTGTAGAAAATATAATCGAAACGTTCCTTCAACAAGTCTGTCGTTTCTTCTTTTCCTCCCTGAACGACAGGAAAGCAGTCATTATCCAAGTATTTGGGAATAAGTTCGGCAAGGGCTGCGGCAGATGCGGGCGCCATTTCCGATGGCTTTATGATAGCACAGTTTCCTACAATTTAAACACGTTTATTTATAGAAGCTTATCATAATTTCTTCTATATTTCATACAATTACCTGCAGCAATAGCACCAACAAGTGGGCTAATGGTGACTTGAATCGGGTAATTCCACGCTCCGATGACTAGAGCAACTCCGTACGGCTCGGGTCGGATGTACACAGTTTCCAGGAGTGTCAGTATAGTCTTGGCAATCTGTGTTTATTCATACGTTTTAAAACGTTTTCTTAGTAGTTTTTTTAATGATAATTAAAAACTTGCCGGTTTTTTCTCCATCCAGTCTTCCAAGTTGTACAAGACGTTGCGGACATCATTGCGCTCAAAATCGATTTCAGTCAGTAGGGCTTCTTGCTTCGACTGAAATAAACGGTAATTTTAAGAGAATAATGTCAATTGTGAAGCAGGTATACACAATGTGGGGCTATGTGCTAACCTTGCGGAGATCTTTGTAGAGGGCTTCAAGGAGTCTGTCTTCATTTTCAGTCAAGAGCCGAAGCAGGTTTTCCAACTGCTTCTTTCTGAATTCATATGGACGTGTTCGGCCAGAATTGAATGCATCCCTGGCAGTTTTAACTACCTGTAAATAATAATTAACAGCAATTCAAATTAATAATCAAGATTTTACACAATATACCCCAATAACTTCGCAATAGTGTGGTCAATTTCGTTTGTCCCATTTTGAAATTCCCAGCCCATTTCCGCCTTAACAAATTATATAAAATATTTTATATCTATGTACAATAATTACTTCCCTTTTACACAATTATTTCTATACATACAAGTGCGTGGTAACAGTATTTTTATATTTCAAGTAAAATGATAACACTATCACATGAAAGAATTTGCTGAATATCACAACAAAGCAGTGCAGAGTTTATATGAAATCACATTACATAATGATCGGCTTATCAATATATTGCCACAAATAACATCACATTACATAAAACAATTACTTTAAAATTTGAAGAGATTTCCTGACAGAGCAGTGTAAAATGTGCTAATTTTTATTCATTGTCCCATTAGAAGCAGTGCATTAAAGATTTTATTATTGCAGTGTCCCAATTCATGGAAAAATGCAGTTTGCAGTACTAGAGTTCATATGTTGAAACCAAAGTTCAATTGGAGTTGTCTCAGTTTTACTATTTTTCGGTTGTTGGTGCTGGTGAATATAATGCAACTTGTGCAGAAAATTGGTTTCACTTTCAAAACTATGCTGAGTGCATGAAGAACAATGGTGGAAAAGCATTAAGAAATCGGTTGAATGATAATGTTCGCAAATGAACTTGAATTTTCGCAAGTCTAAATAGCATGTAAGTATTTTGCTTCAGTAAGGCAAAAAAAATGTATAAAACATTATCATTCATGTTCAAAATATTTATGAGGAATTGTGTTTTTCCACATAACTAAAAACGTAATGTGATATTTGGAAATAAAATACATGTTAAAATTACATTGTTATTTTGCAGAGAATTAAAAACTGGATATTTTGTTCCATGTTGAACCTTTATGGTACCTGCTGCTAAAAAATGACAACTGACTTGCAGCTAGAGTTACCTGAGCAAAATCAAACAAAAAACTTGATTGAAACACAACAGTTCACTGACTTGGCCCGTTTCCGACTTTTAAAAATGACCTCCACTGCATTCTTCCAACAATAATTTTAAAACAAAATAAAAATAAAAAATACTGTATTCCTGAAATGCAGTTGATTGTGCGAAACAATGATATTGTAATAATACTGTGTGCTTGCCAACAAAATTATCTCCTTCAAGGTTATTTGTTGCAACAAGGCATTATTAATTTGAAGTGACATCAATAAGATGACCTTATTGTAATTAAATAACATTTTAGCGATATAAATATGAAATCAAAGTATAAAAGCTTCCTTTCAAAAACTTCCTGTTGTTGTGTGTAGCATTGTAACAAACTTGTAGAATAATTTGTAATCTTTTCACGTTAATAAAAAAATGGAAATATCACACACGTGAAAATGATTAAAAAGTATAAATTTCCTTGGAATGGGGCAACCTTGAATCCAAGCTTGAATATGGTATCTGCATATACACATAATGTACTGCAATTATTCGTTTCTACAGCTGTATATTAGTTTTAAACTTGCACGTGTTAACTATTAAATAAAACAAACTTATTTTTACTGTGTAACAAAAATAATTCCACATAATTTTCACCTATATTTTAAAATACAAACTTGTTGATGATTATAATTTTATTTAAAAAGATTACAATTGAGGACACTTAAAATTGTGAAAATATTTGTATAGCTGTATGACAACAAGTCTATATTAAATGTATATTATTACATCATGAAGTCATGTTTGAATTCAGTCGTTCCAAAGCTCAATTTCTATTTGTGAACGTACACTGTTATCAACAATTTTGATATCAGATTACCATTCAGTGAACGTTGAACATAAAATTCCATAATAATTCTATTTTTGAATCGGTTTCCAGACAGTTTTAACTGCGTACACAAGTTGGAAATTCTACAGGTTTTGGCCATCTGCGTAAACAATTAATTTTAAACAAACTTCGACATTTTATTTATATATAAAACAAAATTTCCACACCGATATACGCATCACACAATGGCCTATTTTTATATACCTATATCTTGCCTATTAATAAAGTCGTCTAAAATATATTTAGACCGTGGTTTTGAATGTTTTGACCGTAGACTACGTTGACAACCGAAATTCAGGAGTCCAAGATGACACGTATATCAAACATAATCTATTCACTTTTTAAAAAAATTCAAGACGTTTCATGTTGCAAACATATCTACTCACAGTTTGGAAAGCGGTCATGGTGTCAATTCGTCAAATTTCGCATGAATAACAACTCTCTAATTAGCAGTAGTCACGTCTACACTCTTCTTCAAAGTTGCCGTCTGCGTCTGCACTTCGTCCGCAATCGAAATCCGGAGGAATACACACCAACTGTCACGCCATTCGCTAAACGAACGCATTGAAGCCACGCCCCACGTATGTCTAGCCTCGCTAGCCATACCCTTGGCCAAGTTATTGGCCTTGAAAATGGTAATGAGAGTTGGAATTATTCCAGCAAGATCAAATCAAATACAGAATCAAATGTGACAATTTAAATAAAAGTAAACTTGTTGCAGCTAGGGTCTAAATGAAGTGTCTGTTGCAATTTCTCAAATGTACATTTAATTATCTTACACTTATAACAACGTAACAAAATATGCTAAATAAACTATAAACTCTCCTACAATCTTGAAATTCGTAACACGTACTTTAAATAATCAGGTTATATTTATCTTCTCGCATACACTTAGTGGTTTTATCAATTCTGTGCACTAGCATTAAATATTATAATATGCTAAATAGTATGGTATATATATATGCATATATTATCATATCATAAATATTTATCAACAAAGTCATAATAAATGAGAATAGAGGGTTGAAGTAGGCTCACAAGAAAACAAGTTGCACACTTTTCAGAATACAATTAATTTTTCTGGGAAGCCATTATTGTTTTCCTCATATAATCGTTAAATTTTCCTTATAGGTAAAGTAAAGCATCATAATATTCTGGTTACATTGCATCATAATCTTGATAAAAATAACTGACTACATGCATGCCTACCCTACAACTCATATGTATGACCAAATGAAAAACAATCTACTTAGTTCCACCAATCGATTGTTGGAATTGGGCAGGAATTTTTAATAAATCAATAAATTCATTTTTGCCAATTAGGGAGAATTTTTCATGTGGTACAGTCCATAACCTTGAAGGCATATTGCATGCAGGCATGTTCCTCACGGAAATTTGACCAACATTTCTTCCTTTTTTTTCAAGGCTACATGTCCACAGATTCTCATTCTGACTAAATCAGAAATTACAAGTATTCTTTGAAAATCACAGAGAGCTACGAACTTTTACAAACTCTATCGTTGAGGAAATGTTTCACATCTCTGATTTTCTGTTGCAGTTCCTTGTAATTACCTCCCTACTTTACTAAAAAGACTATAATTGTGCATAATAAAAGCCACATATTGCGCAATCAATTGACTTGAAAATCTACCAATCTATCATAAAATGGACATTTTTACTTGATTATTTATTGTAATATTGTGGATCATATATATTTTCACAAACAACTGTACCTAAAATCCTGCATTATAAAATTGGGTATTTCATACTAATTAAAACGCAACTGGAAATTCATTTTAGAATATAGTCTAACATCACATAGAAAAAAGTATGTGATATCGAAAAATTGCAAAAAATAACGAATATATTACTCTTGGCTAAATACCATTATTTACTTATTGTAAATAGATTAATACGGGAAATATTTTAAAAATACTATGAGCCATTTAATTATCAAGGGAAAATATAGTTTCATTAGTGTAACACGTCACCTGTCCATGCACATGTCACATCAGAGAAGACTTTGCAATTTTCTGAAAAGAAAATTGCTCCAAATTAATTATGAAACTTTGGCAAAAGTGTATATTTTTGTATGATATTTTAAACCTTAGAAAAGTAGTTGTCAATCGAAAGCTTACCTCATTCTCATTAAGTACAGGCATAAAGTCGGATGCTGCTATCTTGGGAATTGCATAAACTAGAAGCTCAATTACATTCTTCACATTTTGCTTGAAAATTTTCAAAACATCATCCTTGCACACCTACAATTTAAATTTATTAATTAATTAAGATAGTACCAAGTTTCATTTATCATTTATTGTTTGAAAAAAAAATGATCGCCTCACCGAAGCATGAGATTCTTTCCAGCAATCGTAATCAGTAACTAAAGCGATGGAAGAATAACAAATTCCCATTTCTTTGGCCAATATCACCTCAATTAAAACGTACAAAAATCTTTATAAAACCAAATTTTATTTGCAATACACAATACATATAATACGTAGCTCTTAACTTACCTCGGGGACTGTAGTCATATTTATTACATCGCCACCCCAGCTCCGATAAACATTGCTTTCAGCTTTTGTCGAAAATCTGGGTCCCTCAATTGTAATGTTAGTTCCCTTTGAATGGCAACTAAAGTTCAGTTCTTTACAACAGCTAACAAGAATCTGCAAAAAAACTCTTTACATTATTTACAGAAATTCGAGCAAAATTACACCGTTTAAGTGGTGATCAAATTAGTATATGGACAATACTGTGAGCTTTTTGTATTTGTAATTAAATCTGTTTTAAATGGTACACTTATATTATACCTCTGAAGTAAGTGAGCAAAATGGTGCATTCATTGGAATGTGGCTAATTCCCTTATACTGTTCCACAGAACCATCATAGAATGTGCTTACTCTGTTTGTGGTCCTACAATAAAATATAAAATACTTGATTAATTCATACAATAAAAAATACATATTTAATGGGTTAATAATTACGATTTTTAATTGCCATGACTATAATTCATAACCCAGGCGTGATTTGAATTTACCTATCAATAAACTGATCAAGGATGACAAAGTCTCCCGGACGAATGTGTTCTTGAAGTGATCCACATGCAGTTATTGCTAAAATATGAGTGCATCCTTCAGCTTTCAATGCCCAGATATTGGCCCTGTAATTTATTTTCCCGGGCATAATTGCATGCCCTTTTCCGTGCCTACATATAAATTATTTTTATGTCATATTTGAGTATATCCTTGCCAATAAACGTGTTAGGAATTCATTTATATACCTGGAAATCACGACGCAATCAACTTCGTTGATTTTTCCTACAATAAGCGCGTCTGAAGGCGAGCCAAAAGGAGTTTCAACTACCTTTTTAGTTGACGACTTCATTATATGCGGTTCACCAAATCCTGTACCGCCAATTATACCGATCTGCAAAATAAAACTAAATGTATAAACGCAAATAAATTCACGATATTTTATATCACGTAGCCCAAAAATAAGTTACTTTTGCCGCCATGGTTATCTTTGAAGAGCCTTGATATTCGAAGTGTAGTATTTTTCAGTCGCTAAACTTGCTGGAACGTATACCAACGGCGACGATGAACCTGTAAACCAATCGACTCGCGTGACGTCACTCGATACGCAAATACCGGCTCGAATCGTAGCCACGCCTATTTGACGTCACCGCAGACTCTCCGTCGTCCATCTGTATCAATTCCTTTAAAAAAATGCATTATTATTGTTGTGCTCCTGTGTTTTAACAATACAAAGAATCCGGGAATTTCATTGTATAATTTCCCATGGAATAAAATATAATTGTCTACTTAATTCATGGTCATGCAATATAAATGCATTATTTATAATCTAATTATAACTCTGCGCTATTTTTTGTGACAGGTGGGTAGTTCAAATTAGAAAAATGAAATGCTGATGGAAACTTTTTATGACGGAAGACTGCATGCAACAATTCATTTATAAATAGGAACTTGGTATTTGGCTGAAAGTTGCAATTTATGAACACCTAGTGTGTAGCTTCACTGCAGAGCATTCCTGATTGGTGGGCAAACAAACACCAAGGCTTTTCAATTTTGTAAATTAATTTAGATTGACGGTAAATCTTCAACTACAGAAATACTGCATCTATAGTTGTAGACTAAAATGTCAACTCTAATAAAAGAAATATTTTGCATATTATATTTTACAAAATTCCTACTTGATTCACTTTACCCCGCAATTTTGCGTTGTTGACTATGTCCGATTCAACATTTTTTGTAAATAAACAAACGGGTGTATTCAAAAGGTAAAAATATATTTTTAGACAACTCAACACCTTAACTAAATAGAACAATTACGATTTTATTGATATCTCTTTCACCCTATACTCACAAAATATTACGAAGCAAAAAGCGATGTGAATAGCCCCGGTGCCCCTACATATTGGATGTATCAGTGGCAATTTTCCACTATAGGATCTCTTTCAATGAATAGGATCTACAGGGGTTGGACAATGAAACTAGAACACCAGTCTTTTTCACATATGCAAGTCTATGGAAAACAGGGTATGGAAACATTTTTGCCAACATTAGAGAAATGTATGGAGACACTCAATTTTTTTATTGAATACAGCCAAGATATGTCACTACCATGTGTACATACCGTTTTCCATAGACTTGCATGTGAAAAAGACTGGTGTTCCAGTTTCATTGTCCAACCCCTGTACATCCTATTTGTTTTCCTTCAGGTAATGATGAGGTATGAAATATTCTTGGCTTGAATAAGTCATAAACTCCTACGTATGTGTGGGTACATGTAGGTGCAGCTTAAAAAAGAAAAGAGGCACATACATATTGCAAAGTTGATTTCATTCACACAGTAACATATGCCGATGTTTTTATATCTATATGAAGCAAGCTGAAAATATGGTACAAACAATGTACAATCAATTATATGTGTTCGTAATTCGAACACATCCCATCCAATTTACAAATGAAGCTCTCGCTTCATCATTCACAAGTGCAATCATTCTTTCGAGTCAAATTATAAACAGTTATTGTCAAAGTTGATACTGGCAATCTGAAAATTCGAATTCATTATAATGGTTCATGGCAAATAAAATCCCATTAATTTACCATTTCGGACGAATGACAGAGGCTGCTACGAATATTTGAGCACACATTGCTTGCGTGACGTCATACACTTCAATTGTGGAATTACAAAAATTATAAATGTGTCGAGTGACTGAACTTCAATGTGGGGATATATCAAATGTATATGCAACTCAACATTTGTCTCAAATATTTACACAAAGCTGCACACTGTAAATTATGACATACCCAAAAAAGGAAAATGAGGAAAAGGTACATATTGGCGTCTTCAAATGGACATTTATACATTTCGATTTCCAAAAGGGAAATCAATGTGCTTAAACCAAATGTTGAAAATGAACAATTTTGAGGATGCATGAACATCTCAAACAAAAGTTTGTATATATGAATTGATTGCCAAAGTCGCAAAATTTGAGGTAGGTATAGCAAATTAAAAACTGACTTTTATCATTATGTGGCTTCTTAACCCCAAAATGTATTTAATTTCTGTTCCGTCACATAGATGAAGCAATTTCTGCATTCCCATTGGTTGCATGATTAATTACACTGTATGGTATCAGTGTGTGCGTCCACTTCATATCTGTGACCGAACAGGGTTTAGATATGAACCAAAAAAGACAGTTCCTCAATGTTGCACCAAAATCTAAACTAAACTATAAATTTGTATCTCACTGTGCCAGCAGAATGGGAAGTAAATCAATGTCAAAATATCCTCAGGCTCATTCTGACTCCAGAAATATGTCAAATAAAGATGAGAATGACAGAGAGGGAGAGACGAGTAGGTAATAATCGAAAGATATAAACGGGCAAACTGCAGTGCAATTAATGCAACGCCAAGACCAACGTAACCACGTGTTCCGTCCGTGAATCTTATTATGTATTAATCTGGTGAAGTTTACAAGTTGATCAACTTCTGAATAGTGTTTTGCATGGCAAGCATGGCCGCGTATCACAGAGAAAAGCCGCCTGACAATATGGTCCCAGAAATGACTTAGTATCGATTTTCCCACGCATCGGCTGCACAACGTACACTGCTTGATGACACGGGTAGTATAGGCTCCTCCTTCATCTTCTTCTTCCATATCGCAAATAAAACCGCTATCAGATCGCTTGTCCGACATCATTTCAAACGAACATATAAGTGTGTACAGTATTTTTTATGTGTGGCACTCTATAACTATCGGAGCGAAGAGTTTATCAGCACTCGCTCCTCGATGGACCGTGCTTGCGATGCATCGAATCCCGCTGCTGATCCGGCTGCAACCTGCAAACGACTTTCCTACCATCCAGCATCGCTACAAACATCGGGTTGTCTGCAGGCACTGCTGGGCCAACACCACCGGCGTGATGATGCGGCATGTCCGAAGGAGCCGCGTTGCGCGGAACCCTGTGGCCGTGAGAGGACACCACAGACGAATTGTACTGAGGAGGAGCAACCTGCTGCCTAATATCCAACTCGGACGGATGGTGATGGTAAGGTGGAGGCATCACATCCATGGTCATGGACACCGGTTTCTGGCGAGATCGGTACGGCGGAGCCGAAGCCAAGAACGGGTGCGGAAGCACCTGAGGATGCATGACCAATGGGGAACGAGTGTGGCCATGCAAATGCTCTCCTTGAGTACCGGGACCACCGGGTGGTGTGTCTTGGTTGCCATGGTTTATCAACGGCCTGTTGTCACCGTAGCTTCCCGAAGACTGGCGGCTGATGTCGCTGCGCCGTCTTCCGTCCTCGTCGCTGTAGTCCGAAGAGCCCAGCTGCTCCCTTTCTATCTCCTCGTAGACAGGTTCACCATCCCTCGATTCTATGTCGATGTATATGTGGTTGAATGGGCTCAGGCGAATAGGACGGGGTAGTTTGACAGGACGACCCTGGCGGTGGTTGCCATGAAGGTGATGCGCAGCCGGACCGCTTTTCGTCAAGTGCCGGAACCGGTCGTCCGGAGACGGCTGAGGTTTGCAGCTCGGGGTGTTGGCGATGGTTGGGGCTGTGGTGTCCGTGTCAGTGGGACACTGAGAATCGGCTGCACATCGGTTCGTAACAGCTATGTCGTCCATAACACCTCCGTAGTTGATGGACAGCGCACCGCACCGAGGATGGTATCTTCCGCTGCCCAAGGTACGACAGCTGATGTCCTTGTCGTGTGCTGAATCATTGCCGTTGGATGTCGCAAACGACGAGTATTTATCACCTTCCTTCCCGGGAACGAGAGCTTGTGGATGGTCTACTTTAAGAGACAAAACAAATTACATTGAGCTTCACACAACTTTTTCACAAAACAAACACAGACATTGTTCATTTCAGCAATCAAGCACATCTTACTTGCTGGAGCTTTGGAGATTGATCCATCGCTGATTGATGAGGTCGGGGGGGTCTTGCTCCGTCCACTGCTCCAAAGCTTGCTCAGATACTGAAATCCAACATTACATTCATTGGCTGCTGTGCAAATTTAAGTAATAAGCCCCTCATGCAGTCAATAGTAATTTCTCGCTCCCGCGATTCCGTAAAAAAGTACACAAAATAAGATATAGTGGTGCACGAATGACAAAACAAAAATCAAACACATGATTCGTTTCATCATTCAAACTGAACTCAACGGAGAGAAAATGTGGTTAATTGGTGTAGATTTTGGTGAAACCCAGACCGTGGTAAACAATCGTAATTAGAAATAGATGAGAAAATCCGGCAGGAGCGTAGTATATTAAAACCCAACAAATTGTTATCATCCAGCTTGTCTGCTGCAGGTGGGGCGCATTAAAAGACAGCAAAACTTGCACAGGAAATTGTCATCAAATCTTTCATTGAATCCGTTTTGCTAGGAGTGCTATATGTACAATCCTGCCAAGTGTTGCCACCTTCTGCGCCACCCTCTGTCCAAGAAACCCGTACCAGTGCAAACCTCTCAAGATATGGAATGGTAATCAACACGTTAAGAGTCAAAGAAAGCTAAGGAACCAACCACAGTAAGCAACTAGTTAGCAAAATTCACGGGCCATGCATATGGTGGAATTGGGAACAAATTAGCTTTAGCAGCGGCTTACACGGCTTCCTGATAAAATATAAATTTTAGCTTCACATATTAGTGCAAACACATATTAATTACACACAGATATCCGGGTTAAATGGAAATCACAGTGATCACCCAAATCAAAGAATTGTTAGTTCAAATATCCAATTTCAAGGCTACTGAATTGCAATTTAGAAAAACATTTACTGCATTTTTCCAGAACCTTTCTGTAAAGTTACTTCATGTAACATATTAGTATGCATGTTAGACGTGCACAAAATAGTATGTTAATTTTAAGATTCATTAAAGTTGTGTTAATGCATGTCAGTGTCCAACTCGATTCTTCATATAATGCCACAGATCACATTATCCAAATATTCATTATTTGTTTAAGGAATTATGCAATGCAATTGAATAAAAGCCAAAGTTCAAAGTTGCGATATTATATTACATAAGTAAAAAAAAATATTTCTTTGATTCGGGAGATAATGATAATTGAAAAAGCGTTAGTTAATTTCCAAACCATACTTCACAATGCAAATGTGTCCGTGATTATAACGTGCATAAGTTCTACTACAGTACTGTGACTATATACACACTAATGACAAAATCAAAACAATAGGAGTGGTGGTGAGAGACAAAAGATGACGAAGAGATAGACATATGATCGATCCTAGTCCAATACCTTGAGAGTTTGGACAGACAGAACTGGGTGCGAATGCAAGAGGTGTAGGAGTACCCACACTTTGTCGAACCAAGGAAGGGGCTGAAGAGTTTGGCATCGATGCTGTGCCGTTCGAGTTCACGTAGAAACTGGACCTCCTTTCTTTCGCTTTCTCACGCATGCATGACGGCAAACACCGACTTCTACGGATCAACTTGCGGTACTCCTTTTGCACCTAAGCAAACGTTTAAGAAATGGTCAAAACCTGTGGGCCGCAAGCCTCACCGTGTCCTCAAACTCCTAAACCCCGCACACGCAATTTGTCAAAATAAAAACATTCACAAACAATTCATAACATACTCTACCTTTTCATTGCGAACGCAGTGGAACACGAAAATGAAAAGTCCTTGTAGACTGTTGAGAACAGTGAAGATGTATGCCATTATCACAGAATCTTCGTTCAGATAGAGAAGACCAAATGTCCACGTGAGTCCCAACAGAAACACAAGGATCAGTGATCCTCTAATCCACGAGCTACAAGTTCAACAAGACATTAGGATGTATAACGACGTTGGCTGCGAGCAAACAAAATACAGTTATATCCTATAACATTACTTGATATTCGCAAGTTTGGACTGCTCCTTGTTCTTTGTGGCTGCGGAAACATTCCCGTGTCGACACATCATGTAGATTGCGATGAACAGGAACACCAAATTTGCCTGTAAAACAAAGCAACAGGATATTTAACATTTCTGAACCAGATTATAAACTGGCATATGCACAACTTTCAAACCAAACTGTATATGGTACAGAGCAAAAGATATGAAATTGCGCAAATAGGCAAATATTGTACGTACCATAATAACGGCAATAACTGGCCCCACAAAACTGAAGATGAAGTAGTTGTCAGTACGTAGCCAGCAGTACTTATCAGTTCTGTAACTGAAGGGGTCCACAACACAAGAGATGGTGACTATAAGTGCTGGGATCCCGTACGCCAACGCGTAGTACCACCGGATTCTAGATTTCTCCGATTCGAAAACCTCTATCAGCATCACGTAGAGTTGGAAGCCTTCGAGGAACATCCAAGCAAAGGCACACAAGAAGAAAAAGTGCAGAAGGCCAGCTATAACGCTGCACAGTATTGGATTGTCTGTCTGCGTAATCCCAGCCAAGAACAGAGCCTCCGCAATCAACAAGCAAATGCAGAGATTTTTGTGTATCGTAACCCGGTCACTCTTCAGCCCTCTGCAAAGAAAACCTCATTATAATTTTATCAAATTAAATGTTATGCATATAGTAACATTGGCATACCTAAAGAATGTGAAAGTACAAAACGCCAAAGCTAAGCATACAATAGATATTATGCATCCAACATATGTGATCATTTGAAGAGCTGCTTCGTGCTTCTCGGACAGCTGTGGAAGAACGTTGTAAGTGTTATCACGTGGAAATGTAAGAATGTAAGGAGCAAACATATTTGCTGTTAAATCTTACCTGAACTCCCCTAACGTCCATAAGCACGGCAAAGTTGGTGAGGTGATTACAAGAGCAGATCGTGTGACTTTGGTTGCTCACTACCACATCGCAACCATCTCGTGACCAAGAGCTGTTTGATAAATTCAAATATGAATTTGACATTTATTAAAAATATGTGTTAATTTTGAGAGATTTGACATACGTGCTGGTAAAGTTCCAGTAGACGCAAACAGGGTTCGTCATGTTATCTTCCAGAAGGTGTTTCAGCGTAATGGTAACCGGTGCTTGAAGACGAACATGGCGATCTCTCACAAATGAAGCCGAAATCACGTGACTGTTCAGAATCCATGACTTGTTCTTGCCATCTGCATCCAACTTCTCCGAACCCTCTCCGTTAAACGGCTGAAGCAACTCGTCAATATTATTGAACGTGAAGAACACGACTTTGACGAGTCCTGAATCTTAGTTAAATGAGAAACAAATATTTCAGTATCCAAACCAAGTAATTGCTATATTATTAATGTATCGGCCAAGCTCTTACCATTACGAGTTTTATTGGAAAAAGCCTCAACTGGAAGAACGATAGAACCTGGAGACTGTGTCCATACTGAGTTCGCCAAGTCATCCGCATCAGGAAAACTCAATTCTCGACGAATGTACGTTCTTTGCACTTTAATGGCCATTACTATAAACAAAACACATGTGATGATGTCAATACAGAGCGAATGCATTACACATTTTGCGAAATTATTTCAATGGTTTTATAAAATAAATACTTAATTTACGGAAGAAATAAAATGTTATCAATCTTCAAGACCACAAAATGCTGCAATAGGTTATTGAAATGTGCATTTCAGAACATTCAAAATCAAGAATATGTCAGCAAACAAAGCCAAAATATAGTCCAAATACATATAATTCCAGACAGAAATTAGCAAACTCTCTCCTCCCAACATTATCATCACAGCTATATATTCAAACAAAAGATTATTCTCAGAAGTGATAATGGAGGTGTAAAATACTTACGTATGTTGTTATCAGAATGAACTATGGTTTTCGGGTCGGTCATTTGGTCAGCAAGAAGGAAAGCATTCTCTTCTAGGCCAGCTAGAAGTGAAGTGGCCGTCTTCATCTGAGACAAACGACTCAGATCGTGCCACGACAACCTCTGCTCGTAATCCAGCAAGTTACTGCTGGCATCCACCACAGACTATATTAAATACCAATATAACAACGACATCAATCTCTCGACTCTTGCTACTACTACAACAATACCAAAACACTGTCTCGCTTTACCTCCATCAACTCATCGACCACTTTTTCCTTTTGCGTGCTGTGCATCTTCAGACGCTCCGACATCTTATGAGCCATCTTCTTGAGCAACGCTGTTGACTCTATCATGTCACCTCCATACATTTTCCTACCATCATCAGTAGCAGTTGTGAATCTTGCAAGATCGCTGGCTACATTCACCACCGAGTCTCCGGCATTTATCTGGAAAATCCAGCAAACTTTATCGAAAATATTCCTAATATAAGAATAAAATCATTCAACAAAATCTTTTTAGTTCTTACCCTAGTGACAAGACTCATAACCCAAGCAGATTTACAGTCACTAAGATCCAGGGATTCCGGGAGCCCCCGACCTGGATGGCTACTGCATTTCCACCTGGCCATACCTAAATGAAACAATATGACAATTGTCAGTTTAGAAAACCCAATTGAATTGTATACAGAAAATAGATGAAGCAATTTATAGGAACAAACCAGAGGTGCCAATAGGACAAGGCATAACAGAAACTTCTCCTTTTTTGGTCCAGTTCCAGTTGATATCTCGGAGAGAGATTGGTGCACAGTGATCACCCATTAGGTCCCATTTTGGGGCATTTGTGGTGCTCCTGGCCAGAGCGGCAACTGTTAAACAAAAGAAAATTTACAACATTAGAAATTAACTCGACACGTCGTAAACAACAGGTAAAATCTTTTTCTGTCCCTTACTCAACAAGCTAAAACACAGCGCTTGAGGCGTTTCATTATGAGTCGTTGGCCCTTGTAACGAGTTAAACATGGCGAACAAACTAGGAGTAGTAACTTTGTCAAATTCCGAGGTGAGATATAAAAGTTTTACAGCTTCGCCGAATGGCTGCACACTGTGCTTTTAATATTCAGAAAGCGTTGACGAGTAATTTAAGGTGGAAGATTCAGTAAAGTCTCGCGCAGCAAAATTACGGATAAGTGGATGATATTTTGCAAATTATAAATACTCAAAGTTCATAGCTTCTATATACTGAAAAACAAGTCACATTAAACAAGAATTTCATACTCTTTCACCAGTCCATAATCAATAAAGCGAGGCAATTTCTTTTTTCTTATTTTTCAAGAAATGAGATTTTTCCTTCGCTTTCTTTGATTTGAACAACTCCACTTCGACTCGAGTTCATATCAGACCTTCATCGTTTCCGAAATGCCAAAGTATACATACAATACAAGTTCCTTATGTCTAATTAAAGTTCAATCTTGGAAAGACGATGAAACATTGCTATTCATTTTGTTGAAAATATTTTTTAAAAATATATTTCCAATAAATCAAGACAGAAATTAGTTCTGTACCATGCAATATATTTCGCCAAATTGGGTTTTTGTTTGACATCATTATGAAGAAGAAAAAAGAAATTCATGAATAACAATAACAATCAAGTCTGGTGAACTGTGAAGAGAAGAACATATGCAATTGAATTTATTTCCAGTCATGTGGGTCAAAATAATGCAGGGTATAAATTTGCTATCAAATTAATAAAATGGAATATAACTTCACATATTAATATTTAATGGGCAAATTAGTTGAAACAAAACTCCCAGTTTTCATTTTGTACTTTTCGGAATATTGAATTCCCATAGTATCATTAATTAATGATCCGGCCAAATAACGTTATTGCACGGGTGAATGTTACCTGTAGTTGTTGAAATGGGTTGCTTGGTAGGTGTTGGGATTGTTGCATTTGGGGGCCTCGGTGGACGGACGGTGATGATAGGAGGACCATGATTGGTCTCACCATTGGACGGGGGTTGAACTAAGGACCTGTGTGTAGCTATGGTAGCAGTGGATGTGGTTGTAGTCACAGCTGTTGGCATCTGATCCGATGCTGGTGATGTTGAAGATGAAGGCCTCGGTTGAGATGAAGCGGCCATCACGGCTACTGCAGAAGTGGCTGATGATGGCCCTGGTGGAGCAGGTCCATCCGTGGCCGCTCCTCCACCAGGCCTTGTCACCATGGTCACCCAGGCAGGTTGGGTCGTGGTGGTGGTCATAAGCCAAGGTGGGGCAAAACGGGGTGGTGTCGACAATGTGGTTGTAGTCACTAGGGGACGTCACATACATAAATACACCTTAGTGTACAGATAGGATTTCAAGAATGGATGACTTTCTTTGCCAAGAAGCCAAGTGTGCCCATTCATCTCTATTGATTTTTGTCACAAAAATGACACACACATACTTCTAGAGCTAAGGATGTGACACCATGCAGCTTCAATTTTCCATGTGGAAATGGTGCTCAGAAATATTACAAAACTTCTTCATTATTAATATGAACATATTAAAATAAACCCTAGATGATCTGATTTCAGTCTTGACCGTTACTTTTCATATTATGCACCTACTTTTCACGAATTCACAAGTTCTATGGTGAATTTCATTAAAATGTTATGCCAGCATTAGTTGGAATATAAATTCCAGCAATATTTACAGTGTAAATGTCTTTCTTCTTTTACTTAATCAAATTTAATATAATTTAAATCTTAAATGATGTCACACCCTTAGCTTTAAACGTGAATACTGACTTCTGGCAATATACATTAAATGAACATGTAAATGAAATAAAAGCAGGGTAAAGAAAAGAACAGAAAGCTAAGAATTGTACATAAAGCACAGACATTGGTTTGGTGTTTACAATTGCGAAAAAATAATTTGATATTTCATTTTGGTCGATCTTCATTTATGCGATGTTTGTTAGGAATTTAAGTAATTAGTAGATTTTCCGGTCTGGCTCAATTTCGACTCCACTCCAATTTCAGGTCAAGTGCCGAATAAGATATTTTGCAGCAAGCCTAAATTGGAGCCAAATTTAATTATCGTGCTATAAAAATGTAGGAAATGTCAATGGAATTCGCCAAATACTCGTTATTGTCCAGAAACTAAATTTCGTGGTAAATGAAGACCGGAAATTACAGGAAATTGCCCATGAAAATGAAACCATTATTGTAAAAAATAATCAAGTTTTATAGGAATGCCGAAATTGTACGAAAATTACTCACAATTCCAACCAAATATCGCACCAAATAATTAGTATAATAACGTTATTAATTGCAACTTATTCCAAACTAGTGCCTATAGTATGTCTGTAACTTAAAATAAAATAACTGAAATTGCAGATTCAACAAAACAACTTTTCTTCAATTCCATTAAATGAATGAGTGATATGAGAAAAGTGGAGTAAATGTTTCAATTGCCCACATTCAAACACCAAATTATCCAAATACACATTATAAGTAAAGTTATATTGCATTTGAGAGTGGCACCTGCAATATGTTAAAGTATGTTTGACTTTACAGAGTAAATATCCATCTTTATTTGAGCCAGCTCTCAAATACAATGGAAATTGCACAGCAAACATTTCACTGCATGAAACATTACATTTGCTGTAAAATTAATGTAATACCATTGTAATACACTGGGACAACATTTTATTCCAATATTATTTTTGTTCTAATAAATAAAACTCATTGACACAATTCTCTAATTAAACTATTTAAAATCCAATCAGGGTATATATGACTACATGCATACAATATATCTTCATAAGTACTGTAATTTAAAAGCTCTTACTGAAATATATTAAATTATTTACAATATATACACAATTTAAATTTTCAATTAATTATGTATATGTTTCTGTTAATTTAATAAGGTGATAGATAAGTGTCTTGGAAGTGCTACAGGCATCAAACACATGTAACAAACCAATTAGTAAATGATAGGCCAAATTACTCTGAACTTTTGCAGTTGTACATTCTAGTGCAAATTTAGACTAGGTATTTTTTATATAGGTATATCAATACAAAGTGTACGAATAGATATTTTGAAAACTTGCCCACATTATATTGTATCTGAAATACCTTTAGAGCACGTACAGTACACAAAACTGAAGCACTTACTCAAATTTCAATCACATCACTCATGGTTTATCCATCAAACAGGAAACAAGGCACACAAAAACGCAAATTTCATACTACTACATATATAACATTCGGCACATGTTGATACATTTAGTGCATGTGTGCCATTCGAGCATTTCAGTCTACCTGGTAAACACTGGTAGTGGGCTTCAAGATACTTGAATGTACTCGCACAAGGATCCCCAAACACGGTAGTTGATGCTTGGATGGAGCAACTACTCTGTTGATTACATCTATACGAATAGTATTTACAAACCACAAAGTTGGTGTTGGCTATACACATGGCAAGATCATTTTTTTCTTCTTTACTTTTTTTTTTAAACAAGACAGCTGGACTGAACCCGAACTAGAGTATATAACGTACTATACTGCTATTTTAAAGTAAAATCGATATTTTTGGACCTCACTTTCTCTCTTTTACAACCTTTGTTTTTGGAGGAACCAGGCTGGCCACCCGCGTCAAAGCATTTGCCACACAGAAATCACACCCCAAAAAACAACAAAGTCAAACTAAAAAATCTTACAAAGAAGTGTTGATGATGAAAATACACTGAACAAAAAGACACTTTTCACAAATACATACATATATCACAAGACATCACAGGACTTCATGAAAACACAAGACATTTTCATAATAATGTTCATTTCTTGCTTTTAATTTATCTCCAAATTAGTAAATATAATTAATAAAAAGCCCCACATGGTTCATCAACTCATTAGTTCAAATTTCGAGGTCGAGGTGCAGCATGGTCATAATTAGTAATAGTTAAAAGTATAGCAGGAAGGTATATGCAAAATTTTATGGATGCTTCCTGTATTTTCCAGTTGGTGGCGCCACTGTTAAACGGCAGCATTCGATTGTGGCGCCACTGTTGGCGTTCTCAGGAAACATAATTTAATTTTGCATGCATGTAGATGTGGTTAATAAAGGCATTGCAAAGACGGACAATGACAGAGTGTGGAATTATGGTTGGCACAAATGGTAGGGTTATTTTGAGGCACTTTTTTTTGCTTCAACTAACCTATGCCGCATCTGTATTGTACTTCGAGATATTTATATGTCCCTGGGCAGGGATCGCTGAATATGTCGCTGCTGATGTTCACTGAACAGCTGGACATGAGATCGCATCTGAAAACAAAACCCCAAGGCAGTTGTCGAAATATGGCCCATATATACCAGATATTACAGTATATACCAATTATATTATTAGAAATTGCGCTGTTATTTGCGAGGTTTTTGTATGGGAGGGGACATATTGGGTGTCGGCCAGTCAAACAGTAATTACAAGCTTTATAAAGTAGTAATTAATATAGTATTTCAAATTCCAAAGTGTAATTTATCCACTTTTTACCATGTGACATTTAGCATTTCATTTTTGAAAAATCAAGTATAATGGAATAAAATGTACATTTTGGAATTAAAATTCAAAAATCCACATTTCTATCAGCTACTATATAAGCATTACTATCAGTAATTATCGAAATAATTAATTCTATATTTAGTGCCAGGAAAATTAGTAGCAACTCATTTTGCCAAATTTAAAAAAAAATAAATGCAACTGTTTATATATCTTGCACAAAAAAATTAATTACACCGAAAATGAAAAGAACAGTAGCCTATCATATTGCGTGATGAAATACTCAACTTTGTTCTGACAAGATTAAAAATTCTTATATACATCATAAACAAATTTCAATTAAGACACAATAATTTAAAAATAAACTGTTATAAAAGTACATTTCCGGGTGCAATGCAATTCTATCATATTTTATTTTATCTCGTAAGAAAAACTTGATAACTTCCTGACAGCATTAAATATAATTATAAATTGTAACTGGCTTAAAGGATTATTTGGCCTACAGTTGAATCGATGGATTTCATCTTGACTTATGGGAATTTTAAACGAATAAAATGAATAAATTGCATCAAGAGCAATTTTCTGCAAATGTTGCTATTAATTTTCCTCGCACCATAGGAATTTGAATAAGCCTCGGCGAATTCCCAAATATTTATAGATTGAGTAAAAAGTGTATTAAGAAAGCATTTGAAGGAAGAATGAAGCTAAAAATAAAAAGCATAGAAGGGGACCAAAGATGTAGTACACCACAATAAGAGATTGATAATGCCCATTGCCAAAACGGTTAATTAATCGCATCAACTACTTTTCCATTATATTTCTTGTGAATCTCGTATAATAAGTTCATCGCCCGACACACCTACAGTGTAAAGTGAAAATTTGGTGCTCAACCTGCGTCAAAAGCAATTTAGTTGTCAAAAAAGTAGTCAACCAAGCGCGTAATAAAGAAAAATCGCTTCCAGCCCAACTCAGCACTAAAAGGCTCCAAGCTTGCAAATATTTCGCATATTGAGTATACACTTTACGGCTGTAATTGGCCCCTATACTTATTAATTTCCCAAGAATTCTGTGCTCAAAAAACTCAAGATGACAAAAAAGAGTGAGAGAAAAAAAGCAAGAAAGATGCTTATTTGCTTCGTTGCGCGAAGAAACCTCAGCAAGTTTGCAAGAAAAAACCCAACAAACGAAATTACTTTTTTGTGCCCCAATTTCGCACTCATTTCTAAAGAAAAACGCTTTTCTAATTGACAGATGCTTAAATCGACGTTATGTAAAACTTGACATTGAAGGGGAAAAAAGAGCCACCAGCAGAGAAATGCAGAAAGTAGGTACAGTGTTATGTAATTATGTATAGTGCAAGTTTCACCTTCACTCTTTATAAACCTTCACATGAGTTAATAATGCAGCTACATTAAAACTGTAAATAGTTTTACAAATGCTAGAAAAATTAATTGGAACTAATATTATGGACAAGAAATAAATTATTAGCATAAAGTACACCAATTTAAATAACAAACTTATTATTCAATGAAAGGGCAAATTTATTTATAAAATAACAAGCCGTGGAAAAAACTAAGTTTTTTGGGTACTAAGTTTATATCAGATTCCGTATAACAATTGTTTTAACATAACCAACGTAACGTAACCTAAATTAATGTAAAGTAACTGAACGTAAACGATCTTTATGTGAGGATCCTTGTAACGACCCTGCGTTTGCGAGGCTAGGGATCCCCTTTACACGGTCCATTTGTGAATATGCGTGCAGTGTTGGGTGACGTCCGTTGGTGAAAGCGCCGTGAACGGCGTCGGACCAATGCGTGCAAACACACAACCGCCACGCACGAGCAGTGTATATAAACTTAGTAAAAATATTAGTATACAATTTAATTACTATTATAGGTACATTACATATATCTTAGAACTTTCTCAAGTAGGTAAGACTTAAATTTAAACCAAAAACGAGGAAGTTGTATTTAAAATTTGCTGGAATAATCTTACAAATTCTTATACTGTATTTTTACTGCCAGTTATATTTGTTTTATTAAAAATCCAAATTTCTTTTGCACTGAGAAAAATTTTAATTCTTCATTAAATATATGTTTGAAATTAATGCTAAGTTTGTAAAATTTTGCATTACATTTATTTATAAGCCATTTTCCCCACAGAATGATATTAATTTGTAGTAACATTTGAAAAATACCATTCAATCTTAACCATATAGCTAGTTTGGAAAGTAATAAGCAGTTTGACCTGAAAGGGGAAAAAAGCACTGAATTGTGCTTTTATGAAGAAGTATTGCACACTGTAAACCGAAGAAAGTATAAAATATCCCAAAACGATGCGTTTACCCATGTCCAGCTGACCACAACTATCTCCAAAATGCAAACACAGAGACGAAATGATTCGAAACACGTTTAAAAATGGCGCCCAGTGACGTCACACGCAGCATGCGAATCGTCGAAACGAAAAGGCAGAAATGCGAAGCCAACCGTCATAATTCACCAGAATGCATCCATCCATTCTCCCCCTTTTGGAAGAAGACAAACTTCTGTCTCAATTTTAGGTTTAAATTTGGCAGTTCTGCACCAGCTGGCCAAAAATTGCTTCTCGCTGCAATTAGCTTTTTTTGAATAAGTTTAGGCCGAAATCCAAGAGTCAAAACCGTGTTCAGGTTGAGCTAATTTTTGGCGGCACTGGTGAGATCATGACACCAGACACCACCATCTGTTTTCCAAGAGAGAAGCTTTTTCAGACTGTAAAACACACACACACATACATACATACACACCCGAAAGAAAGATGAAGTGGTAAAAAATGGCTAAAACAACATCTCTAAATTTATGAAGCATTTTATCACATTGGGAAACCAGATGGAAAAAAGTTTCAATGGCACATTGTGAAGTAGAAAACTTTTCTGTTTGTTTGCTCCATAAAATGTTAGACAACAGAAGCCCTTTGTGAAAATGGTAATGTAAGTAATTTACTGGAATTAGGATAGAATAAAAATTTCATTAACAGAAACATTTGTTACTCATAAGTCGGTACTACAATATACATTTCTCAAATAATTGACTGAATAATTGCTGAAATTGCTAAATAGTTTTAAAAGATAATTCTTAATTCATTAAAGGTGAACTGACAGGGTTTTGAAAGGTACCCTGATAATTGGTTTGTAAGTAGCTATGCGTGTCCCTTATACACTGGCACAACCAGAAAGCCATTACAAATTTTAAAAAAAGTTATACGTGTTTTACCAAGCAAAGCGTTTCTATGGTTTCTATGGAAAAGTCACTGAGAAAGGTACTGACTTGCGAACAACTGAGCAACGGCTGAGCGTATAACTTTTTTTTTTCAATTTGTGATGGATTTCTGGTTGTGCCAGTGCATAAGGGACACAAATAGCTACTTACAAACCAATTTTCAGGGTACCTTATAAAACCCTGTCAGTTCACCTTTAAGATAGCCAAAACTAAAGCTAATAAAATATTTAACAAATTAAATTAACATCTATTAAACTTACACTGATTATTCCCATATTTCTTTAATTCAAATATGGTATTTTTATAATCTTACCTGACTCATTTCAAAAACTTAGTTTAGCTACAGATTAAAAATGTATCAAATTACAACTTTAATTATTAATTAAGTATTTTATAATTTATTCTGGTTTCCCATATAAACTCTGGACTGAATTTTATATTAAAAAACATTTATGTAACACAATTTAGCACATACACACATTTTAATGGAACATTCCACAAAAAGGTAGAATTTTTCAAATTGAATTATCTAGGCATGTGACATATGGACATACCCATTTTGGTATTCAGTGCCCAATGGTTTGTTGAAACAAGGGGTAAACGTTCTCATTAAGATTGATACATATTTTAACGAAAGCAATTCATTTTTCCAAAATCATATACAAACAAAAACCAATCAACTAATGTACACGTGTCATAAATTTGCATTTCTGCTTTCAGGTTTCCATTACTATATAGGTATATACCTGAACAAGCAAACAACATGTTATGGGAGTTATGGGAGTACAGGGAGTACAGGGACACACGCAACACACACATAACATCATTATTGTGTTTTTAATTATATTAATCTGTAGGTTTCTGCGAATTATAAAAAATGTAACCACGAGACAATAAAATTGTATAGTATATTGTATTGAGAACATCGATTTAAGTTCGATCAATATATCTTGAGTAATGCATTGGGAAACCAATGTTGTTATTTTTTAGTACACATAAAAAAGGTGCGTTTCATGCCATATATAATAACAGAAAACAAGTTGCTTGGTAACATGGTGCAATAACAATTTAACCAGTTCAAAAATTTAGATTAATACTAAAATCCGTCCATTTCTGCATCAAAAACTGAAACTGAAAATATTTCATGCACAAAATTTACAATACTTTCATAATTATTATGACATTGTAGGAAACATTCTTCCAAATAAATTAAACTTAATCAATATTAATTGGGAAAAATAAATTACAAAATGATTAAAGTAATTTGGAAACAAATTAAATTAGTTAATGTTAAAATTTAATGGTGACAAATTTAAATTGTGGTGTAGGTGTAACAGTGATATCCAATATGGCGGAAAATTCTTTGAAACTATCCCATATAAAGCACATTAATGTCAGACATTATTTACACATTGTAAATTTCATGGTTACATGTCAAAAACCGCTTCAAATAATATTTAAATTATCTACTACTATTAGGTATATGAAATATGCAAATCAAAATGATGGATATTTGACATGTAATACATGTACAAATATAGTACTAGTTTGGCCAATTTCTTTTTGCGCAATGTTGCCCAAGATTCAATGTTACGATTTTGTGTGAAGATAAGCAAGTCAAACGTCTAATGAAAAAAAAAAAGATGATAAAAAGTTTGGCGGAAATCAAGAAATCAATATGCAGTATGGCAAACATAATGGTCCAAAAAATGGCTTTTCAGCTGCTGCAAATGCCCTTTTTAGTCAATCTGGTTTTGCTTGCGATAGCTGAAACGCATCGTAATATTCCTCCCCTCGAAAACGGCACAAAAATGGGATTTTTTCGAGAAAAATAGTGCAGTGAAATGCAAACAAAGCAGGCAACTTATTTTTTTCTTTTGCAAGTGGAAAGAACATTGGCAGGCATAAGCGTTCAGCATATATAATAATCCATTAGGGAAACGAGAAATGCAAAGATGGTGAAACTATGAAAAAAAGAAGTTGAAATAATGTTGAGAAGATTTTAAGGAATCCCGAGTTCCGACATCAAATTATTTAGTATAGCACGACACGACTTCCATGCCTCACCATGCATATCTACAGAGTGTTTCAAAAGTCTATGAACACTCGCATTCACGAACAAGATTGACAAAATAACAATATGTTACAGAAAATTTTAAAATATAGAGAGGAGTATACTCATGCGTTTGTAAATTTACTGAGAATTCCATGGATTTGATTATAAAAAAGCCACATCATTTTCTTATAATATAACCTTTAATACCTTGTAACTTTGAACCAGTTTCACCGATAAATTACCAAGAGTGATATAATATTACTCAATGAATTTTCAAAGTTTGAAAACATAATTCACAATTTGGTCTTCAGAAAAGTGTACAAAGACTTTTGAAACGCCATGTACACCTCGAAATAACACGCAAACACGCTGAATGGCAAGCCTCAACTCCAAATATAGTACAATATAATTAAAAATATTGCAAAAAACAAATCTAAAATAATACTGAATATAAGTTATAAATAACACTGTATAAATGATTACAACTGTCTATTAAAATGGATTAAATTATCATTATAGAAGTACGACAGACATTGTGCTAGCAATGACATAATCGTAGCAATTAAGCAGTTTCGTGTCAGATTAGCCAGCAGGGTCAATTAAAGTCATGTACTACTATAATTATTATAGTAAGTCGGCAACATTACAGTACTACCATTGAATTCAGTGCCACCAGACCTCGGTGTATCGTCTGTCACTTTCAAAAACTGATCGATAAATTTCAAGTTCAATCCAGAAGTTGACCATAAAAAAATCTTGCAAGATATACACCGTGAAGATGTATATTTATTGATCATGTATGCCATATAATGCACATAACTTATATCTGCAGGCTTATTTTGCAGGATGTGTGAATTCAGAACACAGGAAAGGTATAGAATGTCCAAAATATATAAACATCAAATAAAAGCTAGTAAAAGCCATTGAGATAAGGCAACAAGCTAAAAAAAGGGAAACAAACGACTACTAATAAAAGCTTGATAAAAGTAACATTAAATATTATCGAACATGTATATTTTGCAAATACCAACTACAGTACATAAATTAAAGTTGAACTGACAAGGTTTTGTAACATACCCTGGAAAGTGTGTAATTCTATAGAATTGATGCCAATAAAACGATTGGCAAAAACAAAACTTTTTTACAATTTGTTAAAAGAAAGTTACGCGCAGTTAAAAAGGGCGTCACGGAAGGACGGTGTCACCGCGCTGGTGTCACAGTGTCCTGTTTTGGCAACATTTGAATTTTCAGCTTCAAATGGCCTCAAATTTTCAGACAATGTTCCTAAATTTGTGGCAATCAAATGCTATAATTTTTCAGGGTATGTTACAAAACCTTGTCAGTTCACCTTTAAACAAAATGAAAAGTTAGATTTGGAACCTCAAATAATCTCCATTCCAAATATCAATTGAAACTTATGAATGAGCAATATCCCTGGAGACGACACAATTTGGTCTGGTGCACTTGACATATTGAAAACATGCAGGAAAGTATAGGAAATATTGACTCACCGTTCTTGGAGCACCCTAAATGACCTCGGAGCAATGCAGTTTACACTCCAGTCAGTATTGCCATGCTCATTGCATATTGCGATGCTAAATCGGCCGTAATTGGCTCGTATTAAATAAATCAGCTGACCATCATCACAGCTGATGTGCAGCAAACTACCCTCACAAGCATATGCTGTTCGGTACATTGGACGTTCTGAAAAATACAAAAAAATAACATCTATAAAATTTCACGAAACTCCTCTTTGCAATATTAAAACAAAAATCAAACACACAGCTGTTTGTCCATAAAGTTATGTTATAGTCATGTAATGGCATATGTTGTTAGAGTGTGTGTGCTTCTATTTTTGGCACGATTGTAGCAGTATCAGTTATCGAGATAAGGGGTTTTGTATGTGCGGCTTGTCACAGAAGAGAAGTTTGGCAAAATGGCATGAAATAGCAGCAAAGTCTTTGAGTTTTGCTGGGTGACTCGGCAAAAACAACGAGCATTCAACTCTGGGATATTGCGCACAGATGCTAGCGCACCAGTTTCCTACATGTTCTCAAATCCACCTAATAACCCTGGCAATTTCGTCTCCGTTTCGTCACAAAACAGCTTCCGAAAACGTGGATACAAAAGCATGTGTGGTCCACACACTGCTCACAGTTGAGCAGTAGCTCTGTTTTTCACCAATTTCTTTTTTCACCCCCTCCACTTTTCTTTTCAAGTGAAACTCCACCGAAAACTTCAAACCCAACTGCATGCAATTCGTTCTCGCCTGCTTTTGCAAACTATATCTTCCAAAACTATAACCACTCTCGTGTATAACCTCGAGGTAAAGTCTCAGGCAGTCAAAATGCAGTCTGTTAAGACCACCGGGTTGCAGCTAGAACAATGAAAAAACTCAAAATGTATTCTGTGCTATTACAAAATACAGTAGGCACATTCAAAAACTGCTAACACGACCATGTTACATAATATAAAACTGGAAATTCAAGTTGAAGTGGTCAACTTTTCATTTTTAAACACCTTATAAAGGTATATATGACAGCATACTATAAAAAGTGGTATATACATTCAAGGTACAAAATATGCAGGTGATCAGATTAAAGAGTGTCATTCTTATGTAAATTCTATGGGACTTTTCGGTTGAAATCAAGAAAAAATTGTCAACTTTGTCAGGTGGTCTGCATGCAAGATGCAAGGGTGGTCAAGTTCACAGGTTTCACTGCACAAAGATATTTTGGATAGGTAAAATGGTAATCTCATGGAAAGAGTGAAAGGACACAAAAAAACTACACATTTTTCTAAATTGAATTGGAAAACATGGCAAAAGTTTTAAAGTTTGGTGATTGGCTGGACTTTAAATGGGGCGGGGTTGTATGCATCCATGTGACAGCAAAGATTTTTTATCAGGTTGAGTTGAAACAGATTGTAGTGTGTTTGTGTATGATTGGTAATAAATATGGCGAAAAACAGAGCAACAAGTCGGTCGCCATCAGTTGACGCCAGTTGCTGTCACCAGGTGGCGCATACAATGCGAATAGAAACGTCGAACACTGTTTTAGTTGCGTGACTCTATAGCCGTACAAAAATAACGAATAACGATCGATACGGTTGTGCACGTCGGCGTGTAAAAAGTGCAAGTGTTTTAAAACATAAACGAGGCCGCCCTAATGACGTTGTATTAATAATAATCATGGGGGGAAGAGCAAGGGCAGCTGACCCCACGGGTAACAACCAAAAGCACGCAACCAGCCATATAAAAACCTGGAGTAAAATAAAAACCCACCACTTTCCGCATTTTGCGTTTCGTGCCAAATTTACATCAGCCTTATTAGATGCTTCTTAGCCAATGGCGAGCTTGTTTTAACCTGGCGACAGGTGATGCGAACGAGCTAGGCGAGAAATAAATAACTTTTCTACTTTAAGCCCAGCTCTCATCTCTCTTGCTTGCGTGTGAGGTGAGAGAGAGAAAAGAAATGGCGGACAAAGAAACCCATTATCACATTGACATAGAAAGTGCAAGCGCCAGTTTTCAGCTAGCCAACAACAACCACTGCTATATGCTACAAAAAGAAAAAAAACATCTATAATGCCAGGTAGAAAGAACAATGAAGAAAAAAGATAGGCATGCAAGTGTGTTTTAGCATCGAAGCCAATTACCAGAGTGGCAAACGAACGTTGGCAATATTTTCAAATGCCCACAGGTCATTCTTTTGTATACAGCGCCACCTACCTAATAGGCTTTGTCTGGCAATAATTATTATCAACCGCGTGCCAACACGATTCATTTTTAACAAATTCAAGTATACTATATACGAGACATAGAATAATGGACTCCATATAAGTATTGTTTGTTAATGGAACTATAACAATAGGAATTTGAACAGTAGTCGAATACAGTAAGGAAAAGGTTCATGGACACCTGATGACCACACTTAAATAACATGGAGGAAACTATTGTGTGGTGTTAAAATTCCTTCATGTTATTGCATCAAAACACCCATATTAATATCCTATTACTGAGACTAAAGCCATTACATGAATGACTAGAATATCGGCCGCCATTTTGTTGTCAATAAAGTTAAGTAGAGTTATAGAATATGGTGAGTATGTCGGCTATAGGATACTACGTACTACTATGCAATTTAAGAAAATAAGCTTAATTACCGAGTAAACATGAGCATGAAGATATAAGGTTGCAATACAGGTATGATTCAGTGTGACTGGGTGCAATTTGAAATTCCCCGTATAACTGAGAAACAAAATCCTTTTGAGGGGGAAAAAAAATTGGAAAGCTCGCGTTTCAGTTGGGTTAAAGAGTAATTTGGCAATTTCTATCTTGTAATGGTATATTGTTTTACCTCCTGGAGAGTTTCACGGAGTGAGTTTCTCTCTTTTCTCTCTGGGCCGACATTTCTAGAAAAGTATGGAGCGCCATCTGGATCGCGTTTCAAGAAATATTATCATCTTGCTCTCATGAAAATTGGTGGGAAAAAAATGTGGGAGAAAAAAAAAAAGATTTATTTCTCGTTTGCGGACAACTATTCGTGGCTCGCAAATTCTTCGTTTCAGGTTCTGAGCTTTGGCTTGTATTAAAGGCGGATTCTACATTACCATAATCACCGCGGTTTTATTTTAGCCGTCGTAAATACTATTCTCTCACGGTCCTGTTTTTTCCTCCATACAAAAGAAACTTGCTCCCCATATATAAAAAAATGTGTATCATCATTTTAAAAAGTGGCACTTGCATGGCTTACATTTTTCGCCAAGAGGGTCATTTATCTATCGTCCACGAATAGTCCTACACAAGCAAAATTTATAGCCAAGACAAGCAAATAATTATTCCATTGTTTTAAAATAAAGCCATAGTATACACACTGAATTAAATTGAATATTTTAGTTGCTCCCACTAAAATACGATAATGTCACCACATGCACATGCAAGTCAAAAGTGGTTACATAATATAGAAATATGTCACATGAAGGTTAGTCAACACGAATCAACTCTCCCAAATACATAAACTGAACATTAAAGTCAGGATAGCAAAATTTTAAACAAATTGTAAAGTTAATTTTAATACACTTGAAAAATTCTATAGTATAAAAAAATCCAGATCCAAAAGCTTTTTGATTAATGTTACTAACTGCCAAGAAATGACACGGCACATAGCGCCACCTGTGATTCAACAGCACAACTAGAAAGTCTATAGGTATATAGACCTGGACAGCATTGAAAGTGTGGAAATAAACATTGATTTATTTGTGAAATAATCAATATGGATAGCAATGGTGGAAAATCAATCACTCTATAGATTTATTTACCTTAAAAAATTTCATTTTAAAAAGTAAGAAATATCCTTATGAGATTAATAGTATATTTAGTAACAACTTCTATAGTTTTCAATCTGAGCCATTTTATGTGGATTTGCATTGATTATACAAATATGTAAGATGTAAGCCATTATGATTGGACTGTTAGAATAACAAAAATATTGCATAATGCAGAGAACGCATGTTCATAATGACCTGAGGAGTTACGAGCCAATTATATGGAAGGCCGATGACGTCGTAAAAGCATTTTAATGCCCCAAGAAAAGACATGAAAGGATTAAGTTTTGCAAGTAATATTTAATCTGGCAAAAGGAGAGAATTAACGAGCACTTCTCTCCGACTTCTAATTTCACACACCACTTGTTCACTGGTCCAAAAAATTCTATATTACCTTCAATCTTGACAAAAAAAAGTCATTCACTCAACGATTCAGCTTCAACTTATCACTGCTGCACTGGAGTACTTTCTATAGCATATAACGTGTGTCAGAGTGTGTGCCAATCGTTGATAGCAACTCAAAGAAAAATCGAAACATCAATAACCATTTGGCACATTTCACTTGCAATGACAGAACCTTATACCATGTAATTTCCGCTTCATATCATACCAATCAATATATTGCAACTTGCAAATCGATTATCAGCTACATTGGAAAGTTTTAAATTGAGGTCAAAATTGCAGCAACAATTCCATTGAATCAAAACAAAGTTTATGAAACACAAATTGTTATTGCAAAACATATATGCTGTTCACAAAACATGTTATTTTTGCAACCATAGACATGGAACCTATTATTTTATATCACAATAATTCAAGAAAGAGGTACCCTATATGTATAATTATTGTTTTTAAGTGCAACTTTAAAAGTAACATTTATGTAGAATTATTCCATGATATACTATACAGTGGTCTGCACCAATTTTATTTCATTTTTTGGGAAGTTAAAATACGAACAAAATCGATATATGGGACAGGAAAATCTATAAAAATATGGTGGCTTTTTAACCTGTGACCTCATGGGGACTTTCAATGTATACAAGCATGTCCTAATATGGTTTTAAAGAAATGTTACAGCAAGTATAAAAATAATCAAATAAATTCTGGCTCACTAATCTAGTTACAACAATTCAATTTTTCGTTTTATATAAGTCAAGTGTATGTTTCTGACTTGCCAAATGGACAACTCAATTGTAAGATTACCATGGCTCGGTAAACAAAACAAATTTAGCATATAAAACCAGCCATTTATGTTAATTGATCCAAAAAACCTGTTTTGAACTTCACCAATACAAGTCATCCAGACATAAATATTTATTCTTCACCGACTTACTTTATGTTGATTCGCATCTATACATATTGTTGTCATGCGTGCGAAATCATATTTGCAGTAGCATTTTTTCCCTATCTCTTTGTGGTTATATAATTCAAGAGCAGTAAGTTTATTACTAATGTACTCAGTTCAAAATATCCCCATACAATTAAACGCAACAGCAAGCCATTTATACAAAGGTCTAAAAGCAGGAACACGCATTTATATACATAAAAAAAAGGCAAGCAGCAGTAAACTTAAAAATGCTGCAAGGACCCCTGGCGGGTAAGGAATTAAATTTGTTTCAAGTGGAAGAAGGAGCGGCAACCAACAAACACCACCTATTTATATCGAAATATCTTTCATGCTGTTGTACCAACCACTAAAAAACAAGAAAAGACATGGCTGTTGCTCATCCTGGAGCTCGTATATTGATCAAATTAACCGTTGCCCCCTCACCATCATTTCTCCTTTTGTTACTGCTGTAGAACCACTGAAGCAAAGGGCACCACCACTTGGCTCATCTTGAGTCCGCACCAACCTCTTATATGATTAAAGCACGTGCTCAAAGCCAACGAAAATACCACTAATGGCCATGGTGGCAACATTGGGCAACCTGTCCAAGCGCAGCTAATTGAAAATGGCCCAGGGAATTTTGAGAGAGAGCAGAGGAAAACGCGAACTGATGGTCCGAGCATGACTTGCCTAACTTGTCCACCGCAGTTTGCCTCCAAAATGGAGCCCTTAGTGACAGTCATCGATTTGGGTGGGAGTTTTAGAAAAGGACCTTCATTACGGTGAAACTCATTTTTTCTTTTAAAAGAACACCCACTATTATTCGCACAGCTCAACCTTCCGTATAAAGGCAGCCAACAATGGAGCCCAATCGTAACCTCCAACAAAAGGGGAAAAGTAAATCCCTCCAACAACAAACATCACGTCACTGTAGTGTCTGTTTATAGTGCCAACTGTCGCTATGACAACCTAAACCGCAAAGAAAACAAGGCTAAACAAGCCGTGTAAAAAACTAAGTTTTTTGGGTACTAAGTTTATATTAGATCCCGTAACCTAACCCACATTAATGT
>JAQFZQ010000379.1:0-35501 GCA_034696005.1 Glomeris marginata | reverse complement strand
ACAAACAAACAAACAAACAAACAAACAAACAAACAAACAAACAAACAAACAAAACAAAACAAACAAATTGTAAAATATTTCATGTATGGCAGCTTAGCTGATGTAATAAACCTTTAAACTACCAGGTGTTTCAAAAATACAGTGAATACTAATTAGGCAGTGCAACTGAAGAAACACTAGTAATATTAAAAACTATATAAAAAGACTAGTTATAGCAATTAACTTTCAAGTCACGTTCAGAATTTCATTACCCATGTTTTGATATAGGTCGCAAAGGAAAGTCACTGGACAGAGACGTGGTTCCGAGAATGCTGGCCAAATTTGCTCAGGCAGAGAAGGAAAAGAAGATCCACAAAGGTGCTTGGGGAAGGGTGAAAAACATAATCCAAACTAGAAAGGACAGTCTTAAAAGGAAGCAACGAAAGACCAACGCCCCTTACGAAGCAGACAATGCCGATGATGAAGATGCTGCCTTAGATACAAACGCGAGGCCTATCAGTGCTGCAGAAGCTGAAGCGGAAGAGGAAGATGCTGAAGATGATGTCCAAGTGACCAGCAAACCCAAACTTAATACAAAGATTAAACGCGGCAGACCAGCTCCCATTTCCATCAATGTCGTGTCCTCGGAAGCACTTGACGTGCCTCGAAAGACTACGAGAGGAGGATCTTCCATGATCAAGAAAATATCTGACGTTGAAGGAGGAACTACATCCTATGGCCCTTTGGATGATAGTGTGTTGTGTTCTTCTGGTGCATATTCCCCACCAACTCACCATAGAAAATCGAAATGGACACGAATGAAAAAGGCTCTTCTCAGCAAGAGAGAAGTTGAGGAACAAGGCGCGGACTGCCGAACGCAATCCGTGCCTTCCAGCCCTACAGTCGCGGTAGCCTTCAGCTACGATGATCTGGACCTTATGGATGACGGTCAGAAACTTGTTTAATATTACTTAAATACAATCATGAATACATGACAATGCGGGTTTCTCACCCATGCGTGAACACTACTATAGTATTTTCACGCCAAACCTTGCACCGCGGCTCCACCCTCCGCCATCCCCTCTGTCTTAGAGGCCGAGTTTGTGATTGGACAATGTTTACGGCCACGCCCTCCTAGAAGGGGATGGCGGCGGGTGGAGGGAAACATTGTCCAATCACAAACTCGGCCTCTAAGAGAGGGAGATGGCGGTGGGTGGAGCCGCGGTGCAAGGTTTGGCGTGAAAATACTATAAGTCTATTATTGTTTTCTATGTCTTGCAATTTGATGGCAATTGTTGCTAACAAATTATGTTTTAGATGATGCCCCAACGATAAGGGTTCGGAAAGGCTCCAGGTCCAACTCAAACTTGGCTGAAAGGTCAGCGGAATTAGAAAGAAATCTTGCAGAATTACAAAGGAACTTAAGCGAAGATTTCAGCCGCAAGCTCGAAGAATGGGAACATAAACGGTGCGGCAGCAAGAGGTCCTCGTCCACCACCCTAGTGTCTTCATCCTCATCTTCCGGCGTTCACCAACACCGACCAGGAAGCCCCTCAAAATCGGGCGAGAGAATGCCAGCACATGCTACCAATCTGAAGGCTCCTTCTTCGCGCAAGGTAAAAAGTGAGCAACGCGATACGAAAGACACGAAGACTGGGAAACAAAGAGAAAAAGAACTACATTGGCTGGAAAAGCAGCTGCAGAAGGTTGAAAGGGAGAAACAAAGACTGGCCAAAGAACGACAAAAATATATGGAACGAGAGGCTCGTTTGGAAAGATTACGCGAATCAGTCATCACATCGTCAACCGGTACGAAAGGTGGCCCTCAGGAGGTGCTTGTTCGTACAGCAGCTGGTGAATTCAGATTTGCAGGAATATCTCAGACCTTCACCAGGAAACTATACGAGTGGGAAGAGATGAAAGGAATTGGACCAGAAGTTTCCACTATAGCGCTACTCGATCCCAACTACCGATCAGGAGGACCTGGTGGCCAGGAACAGACCCAAGATGGCACCACTGTTGTTAAACGGACAATGTCTACACTGCAAGACACATTGCAACCACCTTCATCTGTTTTCGGGGGAAGATTGGACCGAAACAGGTCTAGATCAGAGAGTAGCTTGGTTGACCTGGCAAACGTACAAACTTCTACAACATCACTGGTGGGCATCAGAGGCCATGATGATGATGACGATGATGATTACGATGATGTTGACTTGTTCTCGAGGATCGGTGCTCAATCGAGAGCATCTTCAGAGCCTGATGTTTCCACAATAGGAGGTATTTACATTTACCGCAATTTTCAAATCTGAAATGCCCAATTGCACCTTAATTTCAAATCCAACTGTACCTAGCTTCCTTCTCACATGAATCCTCAAAGCGACTTAATAAATGAAGTATGAAAGGGAACACAATCTAAACAAGGACTTGGCATTCCAAATTGCCTAACAGTTTTGTTGCTTACTTGCCAAACCCATGAGTTGTAGTTTTGCTTGGCATCTGTCATGCTACAGGGCTTAGACCAGAGACACGTGCCAAAATATGGTGTTGCCAGCTACCACTCGTAAGATCTGTGCCAAATGGCATTGGCTACCATATAACAATGTTTTAAATGAGATCTCTTGAAATTTACTACTCTATTTCATGGAAAAAGTATAAATTCCTTTCATTCCCAGAAGTTCTTGCAATCAATTCCAAGCATTTTCTTGACTGCCCTTGCTTTCTTTGGACATCTAGCTCCAATTAAATAATTACAAGAATTCCGCTTGTTCTACAGTCTATAAAGTTGCACACCAGTTAAAATTTTTTCAAGTGTGAACAGTAGAATTTAAGTCAATACAATGGAAAAAAGGTATGCTAAACTAGGAATTCTAATGTTTCAGTGGATGCCAAACCATGGTTTTCACCTCCATGCGCCATCGAAGTGGAAGAGATGCACATAGAAGAGACGAGTCCTTGCATTGAGATACCGGAAGTGAGTGTGGAGGAACCCGTTTACAGTTACGCACCACCGGAAGTAGCCCGAATCTCAACAATGGAAGTGGAGGTAGTTACCGAGAGGACTGTATGCAGTGACAAGAAAAATGGAGTGCAAGAGAGCTATTCAAGCCTCATAGATGAGAACATGGAGCTCATGAAAAAGCTTCGGGACAAGGAAGAGATCTGTCGGAAGCTGGAAAATGATCTGGAGAACATGGAAACGCAATCGAAGCTACAACTCAACCAGCAACACCGTAAGCTCAACTCAAAATAGCTAGACTCCCGCGTTTTTTCAGACAGTATAGATTGGAACTATTGGATATTAATGGATTTCTTATAATCAACAGAAAACATTGATCCGGAAGGGTTACGAAGCCAAATTCAAAATGAGGGAATTGAAATGCCAGGAGGCCACTCAGCGCAAAGAGAAAATCTCGAGGTGAAATAAACAATTAAGTAGATTGATTATATGTATAATTACTTGCAGCCAGTTACTAAAACTTGATTCCGTTTAACAGAAAGTACTAAGAGAACAACGTACACAACAGGAAAACATTGCTCAAAGATTGGTAGAAAAGCTGTCCGAGCTGCAAAGTACTCAGCTCATCAATCTTTCACTGTCTTCTCAGTTCCAAAGTAAGAACCTCAACATTACTTCATCAATTATGCATTCCATCTAGTTATTTATATAGTTCTTGAATTTGAAAACATTATTAAAACAATTTTCAAACATGATATTTAGTGTCTGCAGACAAAAACTCATTGGCACCTCCACAATCATCGACTATTTCTCCAGGAGTTCACAAGATTCAAGAGCTATCTGGAGATTTATGCATTCAGGTAAGAGAGATTTTCGCGAGCAATCAATTCCAAACTGGAAATTAAACTACAAGTCACATTCTTATAGGCAAAGAAGTTGGAGCAGGCATTAATTGAGCGCAACACAACGATCCGCAACCTGCGCTGGGAACTTCTCAAAAGGGACATGAACGTGACGCCGCTTGAATCCCCACAGCACAAAGCCCCACCAGATAATTCTAGACCCTTACTACAAAGAGGTACTCACAGTAGGATGTGGTCATCGGTGGATGCGGTCCTCATGTCCGACATGGGCAAGGAGGTGAAGTCTTCACCCGAGAAACCAAAGGTCACAGCGTACAAAGCCCTTAGGACGGTGGACAGCGTGGAGCTGGAATGTCTGCCGCAGCAAATCACTGCCAAAGTGCAGGACTTGAAGGATGAACTGGCAAGATTATGGTCATCACTAGGTAAAAAAACAGAAACAAGATTCGATATAAGTTTTTGTAAACATTTTTTCACCTTCTTATACTAATTTCAAATATAATAGGCATGAATACCGGGGATACAGTACAACAGGCAACTATGGAATCAGTAACAAATGAGGTATGAACAGGAAGTGAATATTTGGTTTAGACAGAGAAATTACACTTACAAGGCAAAATATAATAGTTATTAAATATATAGGAGGATAAAGGACAGAAAGACAAAGAATCAACTGACACAGAGATCATCATTTCCGGTAAAGAAAATATGAAACCAGGTTTACGAGAGCTGACAGCCCGCCGCGTATCCGACACATGCGTCACATGTGATCAAAAACCTATTCTACCAGAGGCTATTAGCCTGGCTAAACCTGTTAGAAAATTCGCACCCCATAAGCCGAAGCCACTTGTTATTGACAAGAAACCATTAGAAAATGTCATCGGAACAGACAATGAATCTTCCAGCGAATCAGCGAACGAAGATAGCGCGGGGGTGACGGTGAATTTGAGAACTGTTGCTTCCACCAAATCACCTCAGATACCAACCGGTCTAAGGTCACCATCTCGAGTTCCCCGATCCCTGTCGACACCTGCTAAGCCTGCTCGAGTCACTAAGACAACGCCAGACGCATCTCCAACTGCGCCGTGGAGAAAACCTAGACCGGTAGCGTTGCCCGATGCGGGTCCCGCAACAGCCCCGGCAGTTCTAACACCGACACAATCTCCAATTCTCCCGTGGCGTAACCGGAACACTCAGATGGAAAATGTATTAGACAAGGATATGGGAATGGAGTCACCAATCAGTAAATCTAGAAGTGCAAGATTATTGAAGCGACCAGCGAAGACATTCGCAAGCGGTGACAACATTTCCATACCTGTTTCACCACCAACTCCTCCGACAAGGTCCAAACCAGCTTTCCCAAAACCGATGAGGATTCCAGGTAAAGACCCAGCCCCCAACATCAAGCTCATGATAGAAAAATTCAACCAAAAAGTGGAAGTAGCTACGCAGGATTCACGTAAAGTCACGAAGTCACTTTCGGCTGGTTCTTCCAAGAGCAATATCCCGTTCTTCACTGGGGGTGTTGGATCAAAGGGACTCAAGGCAGAAGAATCTCCTGAAGTGGTCATACAGAAGTCAGTGAGTTTCTCTTCAGCACTTCCACAACAGCACAATGTGTCCGTTCCAGCATCACCCAATCAGAGGCAATCGCGTGACACTGTTCGAAAATCGGAATCCGCTGGAAGTTTCCCAACTAAAACTGCATCACCTCGAACTATAAGGGCACCTTCATGTGGGCCCCCACCATCTCCAGGAACTCTGAGTCGCATCCCAAGACCTTCAGGACCTCCACCACTGCCATCATCTGAGGCGACAAAAACTACGGTAACAGTTCCAGAAGTAGTCGTTGCCATCGCAACAAAGACAATACCTGCTCCACCTACAGTTCCACCTCGAGACGATAGCAACCATCCAGGAAATATAAATAGGGCATGGCAACTGAAGAAAGCAAGGGAAGAATTCCTATCGAGGATTCCATCTCCCTCCGCAGAAAGAAAAGTGCCCTTGCCGCAAACTGAATCAATGAACACCGAGTCAGAACCAGGCCAACCAACCGTACCTACCAGAAGAGAATCTCTTCGACGTGCCCCTAGCGACAAGACAAGGAAACCAAAGGATTCTGATAAGATTGCCAAAGGAATCCTAAAGACTTGGCGTTGCAGTTTCCCAAAGGGCAATGCCACTGATGCCGATTCCAACGAGAAAGAAAACCAACGTATCAATAACACCGGTCACAATAACGACGATGAAGATGATGAAGAAGAGAAAGACTTCTCATTGCCTTCTGGCTTGCTAAAATCTGCCAGTGCCGGAATGATAGATGCAGAAACGACAGCAGCCATTTTCAAGAGGATGTCTTCGCAGCTTTCCGAAACATCCACCGCTTCAACGGTCAGTGGTGATGATTTGATTGGAATGACCTCGACTTCCGATCGTCAATCTCAGCCACAACCACACCATCACAAGTCAGGTATATTCGGATTCCGGTTCCGAAAGTGCAAGCTAAAGAAGAAAGATTCCGACCCGTTGCCTGCGGTGAAAGCTCTGTGCCGGCAAAGTCTTTTCGTAGACCTGAGTACTTCTGAAGGAAAACAAAGCCAACATCAGCAGCAACCGGAAGCCAGAAGTTGCCCATCCTCACCGGAATTAAAAACCAGACAAAGAGGGAAAGGAAGTTGGTTTTCCAAACCGAAGGGGTTGTTCCGCGGAAAGTGAATCTACATGAAATGCGGATCCCCCTAAAACATTTGCATGAATTTTTATCGTGATTGGTCTTCAGGAGCAGAGTTTCCTACAATGTCTTAAGATGATTTTAATTAATTATCAAATATCTGGGTGCTTCCAAGCAGCACTCAATAGCCTTAGATGACAAGTATCAATCGTTATTGCCTAAACGTTAGAATTGCTAACTTTTGGGATATCCCACGAAAGGTATCTTAAGAATGCATATGTTCATCTTGACTGCATTCAACAATGCAATAGCGAAATCATATATTTGACTTCATAGTCTTATTTCTATATTTTTAGATGCAGAAAAGATGACATTTTTTATGTTGGAAGTAGCACTTTAATAGCATGTTCTACGTCCAGAAGATATAGTACAGTATATCATCCTATTATATTTACAGAATTTAATTACATAAATCAGTTTTCATGTGGTGTTAGGTATCCATTGTGCGTTAATTTTCATTAATTTCGGCAGCTGCATATCAACTGTTGCAGGCAATAAAGTTGCAGATGCAATGATTTTACTTTATGACGTTTGTTCCATTCAAATTCAGTTACAATGTATATGTATTTCTCCCCTAGATTCAATTCCCAATACAAAAATCCTTCATACCATGCATTATCTTGACCAACTATACACTAATAAGATTACAAGCTTCCTTATTTATACCACCTAAAGTTTTAACAGGGGGAATAACCAATGATAAGTTGGGTCTTACCAGCTGAAGTTAGCAAATTTTCAAGAATGTGTCATTTTCAGAAAACTTGGAGGTGTGGCAATACCAAGATGTATTTTAAAAATAAGTTAGAACTCGAAAGTTTGTGATTGTCATCTATTTCATTAGAATGCAAATTGGGGAAATTCCTGCAAAAAGACTTGAATATTTTTAGAAAATACCCAAAGACCTAATTAGTATTTAGATTAATTGAACAATTACCATTTTCACAAAACAATGGCCGGATGCGACGTATAATGAAACGTATTCATTATTTCATTGCAACAATGCACTGATATCACCACATGTGCATGCAGTAAAAATGATAGAGTGTTTAAAAAAATAATTAGGATATATATGAGGAACTATACAGGGTAAAACACAAATAACACCTAAATTCCAAGAAAAATATATATTCCAAACAAACATATGTTCAACCTTGAATTATTGTTACACTTTTAATGCAAAACTAATTGCATTCAAGAACCGCACCCTGGTGGTCGACACTGGTGGAATGCCCAAGTATCCTTTTAAGAAAATAATTAGTCAATAAAAAAGTTGGAGAAACTGTGCAAGGCTACTGCTATTGCCAGGGTGGTACCTAAAGACAAGTTAGAATTTTTGCTTTCTTAAGGCCACAGTATTTTTCTAATGTAAAGGCTCAAACACCCGCTGTTTAACGTAACGGCACTTGATTTTTATTTTCTTTTACAAGTCAACATCACGATGTTATCGATAGTGACAGCTGGACAAAAAAGTGACTGTCACAGTCAGGGCCACACGTACACAGCCCCAAGTTGCACTATCATACTGCGCATATGCCCAAATCAAGGTGTTTGTTTAGGTGGGTAGAACGAAGGATATTCATTGTCCTTTGCCAAATTCCACAGATAATGATAAGAAAAACTTGGATAATGTCAATCTTACATAAAACATATCAATCAAATTCTTTTATAATTCTCTATTAAATTAATATACTCTACAGTCGAATTCGGTTATGGTGGCAATATCAAAAACTTGCACATATCTACAATTTATCCATTTATTACAATAAACAAAAAGTATTCCTTCCAATAAAACTATACCTTTACATTTTGTAATAATGTAGGAATTTTCATTATGCATGTACTTAAGGTTAGTTCATGCAGTAAAAAAACTTGTAATTCATTTTATAAATCAGGGTGTCTACTAAACTTACATTTCAAAATTCCAGTATTTCCAAGAATATTTATAATTTTTCCCCAGGACACAAAATACATAAAGTGAAAAGTAGGTATACATAACAAACTACATTAATACCTTACAAACTGAAGAATCGGTGAAATCAGAAATGAACAATAGAATTTCAAAGGTGTCAAGCAAATTAGAAGAGGAACACAGAAGTCAATAAACGAAATTATGTAAAATGTCAAAAATGATACATTTTCCAGGATTAAGAAAAAAATCACAGTATATTTCAAGGATATTTTAATTTCCGATTTTATGTTAAATAATTTGACATCTTTCTGCTGCTATTATTACCTATTTTCAATTGGCACCATTTTATGTTGAGTGAAGGATATACCAAACTGGGTTTTCACTGAATTATTGAGTTTAAAAATACAAATGACAGCCAATTGAGATATATGTATTATAATTCCGGAGAAAACACTTCAGTTACATATAGATAATTTTTTATTGCTTTCTGCTTGCAGCTATGACAAGCCTCGCCCAGCAAAAAAGTGCAACTTTGAAGTGGTATAGGGTTGGCAATGGGTATAGCTTTATACTTTGGGGCCAAGGTGATTTGTAATTAATCTAGTGCATTGCATAAATATAGTGCATGCTAACCGTACACACGTGTTGTCCAAATTTAATTGGGAAATGCAGTTAGAAATAGTAAAACATTAGGAAATGTGTATACAACATGGCTTTAAAATTGCAGGATCATGAACCAACAAATCTTATTGTTTTGCAAATACTTTAATTAATTAGGTATTTCATCAACATTTAAAAATGAAATGTTCTTTCTTCCTAGGGGGCCATCCCTCACTCAATGCCTGACATGCTCCATCCCAAATCTAGGCTCATTTCTTTAAACCACAATTGTCCCTAAATTGAGAAGGTTAATGAGATTAAATAAAAATTCCTGGATGCAATGCTTGCTGATAACCAGAATTAAAATCACATTTCTGCTTGAACTGCATGTAAAGCTAATTTGCCAGCAATAAAATTGTGACAATTTACCACTTAAACTAAACATTTCCCTTTCGATTTTCACAAGGTTAACATGGAAAAAATTCATCTGAAAAATAAGACATCGAAAAATTCGAGGAATTCAAATTGTGGACAAAAGAGTAGAAATAACCAAGTGTTTTTGATTATTCATTAGACACGACCTTCAGTTAGAAAAACCATAATTACCTATACGCATGCGCAGTCAATACCTTACTTAAAACGAGTGAAGCGAAACACTTTCACGGAACAATTCAAAAACGTGTTAAGTAAACTAATGTTTGCTTAAAATTAAAATCACGTCAAAACAGAGAATTACGTGCAGTGAATATAGAAAGTTTGGATATTGCTCATGTTACCATAAGGTTAATTCTAATCACCCATTTGAGTCACAAAATGATGATAACTTGAAGAAATGTCTATTCTTAAAAATCGCTTATAAAAGTTAAAACTATGGAAAGTGACTGTGGCCATGACACACTTGTATGACTTTAAATAAATCATTCCTGCACTACATAATATGTAGTTTAAAAGTCAATCTGTTCAATGAACTCGTTGTCATATTTTATGATTTAAATGGTAAAATTCAGTCAAGGCTGGCCACTAATAATTGCCTGCAAAATCAACTTTTAATCTTTGAATTAGTCACTACTGTGGGCCAACATAATCAAGTAAAAGTTAATATTTCGACCTCGAGGTTTTCATTTTCAAACTGTACACATATTTGTTTCAGGTATTTATTCACATCACATCACAACATCTATTTCTTTTTGTAGTGAAAACAAAAAATTAACAGTGCTATAAATGGGTACCTATGTAATTACACGAGAGAAGAGCTAACTATACAAAACGCTGTGAGCTATGGAAAAATGCTCACTGCCACTATATAATTATTTTCAACAAACGGTTGGAGTGGAACAGCAAATGTAATTTGAAAACAGAACATTGCATGGCAAGAATACAATTTCAAACAAGTACCACATTTATTTTATAAGATCAATGAAAACAGTGGTTATCCAGTACAGAAAAAAGTTAGACCACATGTTTTAAATAGTTAGTACTTGCAATGTTTAACATAAGGATTATTGAAATGTACTATTATTTCTGAGAAACATTTGACTTAATTATAAAAGGATCATTTAACACCAAAATAGAAAGGATGGAAGACAGATAAACAAGAATATTGAATATGAAATTGAAATAGCCTATGGAACCTAATCTAATTTTACTAATTTGAAATGCACAAAAACAGTGCAATTTCACTTTATAAAGTGTGAGAGTGAATCACAATATTATTTGAATCTCCCCTCAATATACATGAACTGATTATACTTGGTAATTTGCTAATCGGCAATTGTAAAATATTCATGAACGAAAACATCCGGTATCATGTTTTCGAAATTAGTCATGAAGTAAAAATTGTTACTCTGTTACCATATAATATGCCTATGCCACCTAAATGTCTGCCCATATAGGCTACATGTAAAACAGCTGGGAAAACATGCATGCTCCTGTACAAGTCAGAAAATTAGACAAAGCCAACAGAAAAAAGCCCATATTTCCAAAAGCAGGTTAATGGCGTCTAAGCCTAAATGCGGCTGCTCAAAAACTAAAACAAATTTTAGGAATTAGAAATTCAACTGTATATCATTCCCAAATACTGTATCGGTTAGCAGGAAGTGACATCGTTGCTTATGCTCTAGTTTCTAAGACCTTCAACGTGGGCACATTGAAGGACATGTCCATGCACAACCTATATCACAAATGTGTATCACAAAATGAAACGAGTCAAATTCAATTACAGCCAAATCTGATAAGTACTAAGCTCTGATTAACAAATGGGCAAATCAACAGCGGAATTGTGTCAGTTCATCATAATAAATTACAAAAATCCCTTTCCTATATGACTGAATTTGGACTGTTTTCATGTTAACGAGGGATTGAAACAAATTTAAATCATTTGTTACATTCAAACTATTTTCAATCTGGGTTTTAAAGAAAAACTGGTTCAGAATTAATATAGGCTACTAATAGAATAGGTCTATTGTCAAGTGTCAGTGCATGTCAGCGGAAAATTAATGTTTTTGCTAAAAATAAGGGAAGAGACAAATTTGTGCATACATAGTGCGCATGCGCATCACATGTTGCAATCCCTGGTGGCATCAATTGGAATTACAACTTGGTGAATGCCTTTACACAAATCACTCAAGGCAAATTTTTTTGTAAAAATGCAAGAATTCAATGCGACTTATTTTGAAAATCCTCAACTTGAGTTCACATTCTGGCACTAGAGGGAGCTCACACATTGATATTATTACCCAATACTATCATCAATTCAGACAATGGAGATGTCACCAAACAGTAAAACAGTTATTTTTAAATCACAATTTTTTAATAGAAAAACAGGCAAAATATTTTGATCACATGGTTCAAAAATTCATTACATAATTATGTTTAATTATATGAATTATAAAATCAGTTCACTCTGAGACATGACATTTTGTGTTTTGTTGCAGTGCCAAGTAGGAAATTTGACGGAAAGAGAATTCTTTATGTGGAAAACATGACTATGCATTTCGCTTATTAATTTCCAATGACCTCCGCTTGGGTTCGGGGGAAATGTCGCGCCGTATTTTAGTTGCACAGACGTCCACCAGGTGGCTTACTAGGAATTTTTTGTTGAAAAAGTAATAAAGGGTGGATAGCCGGGGCTGTCCTATATAAATGGCACTGGGAAGGTGGCATGCAGGCAAATTGCCCGCCAACTTCTGACTTCTGCACTTCGCAATCTCATTCTGCAAACACGTGCATGTAACAAAGACAACAAGTGTGAAAATTTGTCAAAATACCGACGCATGCTGGACTTTTCCAGTGCAAAAACTATTCAAGTGGTGCAGCAGGAATTTTTCAAGTAGCCTTCAACTGAAATAACAATAATGCTGGCTAACTCAGTAAGTGCAAACCCACTGTATACCTCTGAACTCTTTTGCAGTATTAGAATATAAGTTGTCAAAAAGTTTAGCAATAAGTAAATTCATTATTTAGAGTATGCAAACACTTTATCATAGCATCAAGTAAACAAATTTCCTATTTAATTAACATATCAGGGTTGCCATTGATATTTTACTTTTACTTTTAAACATCCAATACTTTATTACATCTGCTTTAATTATATTATATGTACTCTATTATCAGTTAGCTGTATCCATGAAATGTATTATAGTGATGCTATTTTAGACATTGAAAAACTTTATTCAGATTTATAATGGATGTAAAAATTATTTTCGGAAACTGTTATTTATTCAATCACTGTTTATTTTATACTATGATCAACTTCTCTATTTATTTTATTTGCAATTAACTATTTAAAAATCCAAAACAAAATATGTTAAACATTGACGAATTCTGCTTATAAGGATATACAGTTGTCCAGGGTTTTTTCCTTGACAAAATATCAAGATAAATAAATAATTATTCAGTAATTTTATATTCAATCTAAAGGATGGGATTTGGGTGTGTTTGAATCTTCTTCCGCTATTTAGTGACCTATATAAAAACACATGGCCTCCAAAAAGCGTTTTCTTTGCCGGTTTTATATAGGTAAGCTGGTAGGTGATTTGCATGTAAATCTTGTTAAAAAATATTCAATTATACAGTAAATAAGTTTTGTTTTACGAATTCGATTTCATGGATGTGATTCAGCAAAAATTCTGTCGTCGTCTCATTGTTAATTTTATGCTTGACTCTCGCTTGAGGTGAATATGTGACACACCTACTAACGGATATCAAAGTATAAAAAAGAACATCTCAAGGAACATGTAAATGCTGTCGACGGATTTTAAAAAACAAAACTTGTTTTTGCTCTAACCGACCAACTTCACTGAAAGTTAACAGACTTTCTCCAAACATAAGCCTACTTCCTCTGAATTCCCCAAAAAATACTGCATGTACCTACAACTGTAATATATTTCCCAATTTGTTTTTTAATTTCTTCTTTGCAAAATCCAATTTGAACAACGCCTTTAAAGTTTGCATATAACTTGTAATTTCAATCAACAGAAACCTATATACTTCGTAAGTCACATAAAATTAATGTATTAAAAGCTATCATTTAGTTTTTTAGTTGTATTAATATACTTGTGTTCAATCAACTGTTTTAAAAGAAAGTTGTTCCTTTTTTACTTATGTTAAATTGCATTTTTTCACCACATTTCTAAAAGCATTGGTTATTAAACAGTCGGATTATAATTAGGATAATGGAGGTCTGCTTACTAATTGCGGATGTGGGGAATTTTACTATGGTAATTTAAACAGTACACAGGATAATCCCTATAGTTAAAATCCATGATTCACATGCACCGAGTTGTGAACTGTAGTTTTGTAGCCAAGTCATAATGCTCACAGGTATGTAAATTTAGAGAAAGATTACGGTACATGAGAGGACATTTTCTAAATATCGTCCAACGAAATTAATTTCTGGGAAAACCAACAATGCAAAATAATTAAAATGTCAAGTATGAAATCACCCAGGAAATATTGATGTTTGTTCTAGGCCAAACATGACCTTTTCTTAAGTCGTCCAACTTTCTTTGGATACAGTGTACGTTTCAAGCTTTCAAGTGTCTTGACATTCTAAATTTCATCTGAAATATCTCAACTTTTATAAGTGAGTTTAATCTACATCTTAATATTAGTAAAGTATTTACCTCATTTTAAGTTTAAACTCTAATTAAAGTTATTGCTGCATGTGATTGTGAATAGAACCAGTTTACACCAGGATTTCATTTCAAATCACAAGTTATTGAATCATGCATGGAAGATTCAGTAATTAACACAATATCCTACATTGTATATTCTATAACCTTTTAGGTCCCTATTATCACAATAATATTCTAACTTTAGGAATGCAATAAAAAATACATTAAAGACAACTCTTTTGGATATTTTTGTTACATTATTCCAACTACTAGTAACAAAAACCACGTTACCATATTGGTCTGGTAAGTTGATGTAAATTAAATTACTGTTGAAAAATCGAAGCAAGAACATTATTAACATATCAATTTAAATGAAAAGAAAGAGGAGGAAACTTAATTGTATATATGGCATCAAGGAAAAAGTGTGCCAACATGCCCCGGTTGTAAGAAGCATAGCATAATGTTTGATAGAGGGGGCAGTTCGTTATATCCGAACTAATGTCGACCCCGTTTAAGACATTGTCATCAAAATAATAGGTTTTAATATGCTGTGTGGATTAGAGGTGAAGGGAACAAAGTTGCTATGGGAAAACTTTTCTAGGTCATTGAGTCTTACACATTTTATTGCCACGTTGCATTAAAAGATTTTTTCTGTTTCCAAGTCAAGAGACCCCGACAATAATTATGTTGCCTGTATATAACATTGGCAGATCTCAGTGTACTAATTAGTGTCGGAACACGTTGTACATTACACAGTATATGTAGGTCACTGTATATTTGAACACTCGCATCATGTCCACTTTCCGCATACACACAATACAGTACTGTTTAAAAACCAACACACCAGGAAGGACACTTTTGGTACAGCACTTTACATCACCACTTCTTTCATGCAACTCCATTTATACTGTATACAATCATACAACACGTACAAATCTTCCACTGATATTAGCACATATGCCATAGGCCTGAATCTAGTTGAGATTAGTTACATAATCACTCCAAATTATGTATATTTAGTATAGTAGTAAGTACGTGTCAACTCACATTTGACCCTTTTCTTGTGTGGCCTGATTTTGCACAAGTTGGCCCACCTTTCAAAGAACAGAAACATAACTCCCGACCGTGACCACAAAAATAAGCACTGTATTCCCTGACCTTATACACAATCTTCCAGGACCTTCACCTTAAAAATTATCAGTGTTCACACTGGAATATGCTAACCCATACAAAATGTCAGCAGTTTTTGTTGCTGCATATAGGATACCAATTGTTAGAATTCAGCAGTATTGCATTACAGGGACCTTAACAGACCATCCCACATATGCCTGCCATATCTCAGACCTATCATGGTACTACCATATCAATCACTGTGCATACCTTTCTTCCACTACCTTCTTCATAGAACATCTTTGGAAGATGACCATAAAAGATGCCAATCAAATCCTAAATTTTTATCCATTGCTTAATGGGCTTCTGCTTGGATTTAAGGCCATATTTGCACATCTACACTATAAGATTGGTATTGTGGTAATTATAAGATATGCAAACCATAAACAAACTACATGTATGCTCACATTAACTTGGTATACATGCAATCTTAAGAAAATTTGACATGATTTTCCACCATTACGTCTGTCTTATTGAACTACAATACAATGAAAAACTAATCATTACAGAGTCTTACACCTTCAGATGTTACTGATTTGTGAGTAAAATAATTGAGCCAAATAACTCTTGAATGTAAAAATCATGTAATGACAGCATGGTGTTAAAGGTCTTCTTGTCAAGGCAGGTTTCATGGTGTAAAAATCTATTATTCTTATGGGTGTAACTATTTCCTGATCCTCTTCTGCAGCAGCAATTCTCAATGAAATTATCAATGTCAAAAAGATATACCTAAACCTGTAATTACACTATTTAGTCACATTGTCTGATGCAGAATGGGATAACAGGACAAAGTTAGATATAGATAATCCAAGGATAATCCATGCTTCATGCAGGCATGGGCATGTTTACCATTTTGAAAATTTCATGACTGAATGGAAGTTTGTAAAGTACATAAATGTTTGTTACCTGGGGGCATCTAATACTCAAGTACACTTTGATATAACCGTGACGTCACTCAAAAGAGACTGGAAGGAAACAAAAGGAAGATACCATGAAAAAGTTCCGCTTTCACAAGTGATGACATGCACAAAAAGTTAGACAAAAGCGTCGCAAATATGGAAATATGCGTTGGCGTTTTGTCTGTCTTGTCTATTTACAGTGTTGAAACAATACTGTATTTGCATGCAATCTCAATTCTACCCATCTTATAAGACGCACAGAATTTTAAAAACAAAAATTGGAGGGAATTGTAGGGGAGTTGGCAACATGCAGCCAAACAACACTATATCAAATAAAAGAAATACACACACACACACACACATACACAACTTAACCTAATTCCACGACATGGTTATTAAAATTGGCAATAAGGATATGCTAGAGATTCGGTTCCTGCTTACCTGCACAATGCTAAATAAAAATGCATAGATGCAATTGGCATAATGTGAATCATCCCCACCTCAAATATACATTACTTCCCGGAAGAAAAAGAGTTAACAACAAAAAGGAATGACATTTTTTCAGGGCAAGTTGTTTACTTGGATATATGTATGTGGCCAATAACACTGCATTCTTAGAATAAAAGGAAAAGGTATATTGAAGGTCGAAACTGAACTAACGTTGCATTATAATTAGTATGCAGTACACGCATAGTTTTCCAAATTATACACTGCATGTGAACACAAATTAAAAATTATAAATTATATAGTGATATCAACCATAAGTGCTTTCTTAGTTTCTCAACATTGAATTTAAATGAGCAAATATTTGTACATTTAAATGTATCATTTTAATAGTCATTCAATATGTAAAATTAAAGATTTTTAAAAGGAACTGAAGTCAAATCAAAATTTGGTATCACCTATACTTTTAAAGTCAAAATGGCTACTTTTCCACAAAATTCTATGTGCTAAATATATAGTCCATCTTGGATTTAGATTTCTTTATTCTAAAATGAACACTTTCATAGACTTTTGGATATGTTTACGACATTGTAGAGTATATAACCCTAACATTTTTCAGTATATTGAAGGGACTGGAATGAATTATAGCAAATGAAGTGCTCAAATTTGTGCTGGTTTCTTTGCAAATTGGTTTAGACTATACAGGTTCATATGAAACCTAGTTACTGTACGTAATAAATAATCGAAAGTGCTACAGTATTCTTTTTGAATCGCTTTCTTTACCTCTAAAATCCCCTTTTTTATTGAGGCACGCCTTGCATTGCATATAAAGATAATGTAGAAAATAAAAGGAATACATACTATACATGGAAACTCGGACACAATGTTTATGTGAAATAATCGGAGTGATTGCACACAGCAATAACAGGTTAGACAAGAGGTTTTCACTTTGGGGGCAACGGGTTATTGATCGCATGTACAAGGTAACTCCTTCGCTGCAAGCAAGTTGTTCATCACTAAAATTATATGTGACAACACACCTTGCAAAACGCAATCAAATCTTTAAAAAAACCAACTCTAATTAAGAGAAAAATCATTTTGTTAGGTAAAATATAGATTCAGGAATTAAGTGCATTGCCAATTTATATACAACCGTGCACACAACCCCGTTCAACCGAATCAAATCCAGGACAAATCACAAATTAGCAAGTTGACTGTAGGCGTTCGCAATCCAATCGCCATATTTAACACAGGCAAGCAGGCCTATATTTAATTTTGCATAAACATTAAGACGTTTAAAAACCAGTGTGACTGCATGGAGTGGTGGGAAAGTGTGGGCGCAAAGTTGTCTTTGCATGTTTGCAATAACAGTTCAATCTCGATTTTTCTCCACATATATATACTATAGGAAATGCACTCTTCATTTATATACAAGTGCTTTCTGGTCTGCTATGTGGATCACTGTAAAGTAAATTAGGGCGAGTTGCACGATTTCTCAGAAATTTATGCAGGATTTTTACCAGTATAGCTTGTTGGAAATGGGCAACTCGGCCTATTAACAACTTACATGGTCAGACCGAATAAACAGAAATTGCTTGCATAATGTATTGAGATGACAATAACTATAAAATTTCCAATATATGCATAATTCAAATGGCTATTTTAAGACCGCCATTAGGCCTTGTTTTTTAAACCTCATCTTCTAATAATAACTTCATGGAATTGTTTTAGGGAAGTAACTGTAGGCCATCTGTTGTACGTATAACAGTGTTATGGAACAACATACTGTGTGGTCCGAACTGGTTCTCTTGTTAAGCTGGAAAGCATCCCCACTTAAATTGTGCTTCACTGCATAACAAGGGGAATCAAACTTTATGGCCACCCTGTATATGTATTACAGTTCAATGTTAAAGAGTTTGATCTAACATCTCATGTTTGTAATTGGTGTACAGCTGGTGTGCAAGTTACTGGTTCTCATCGCATTCGGAGCAGTGTGCAACAGCAATGGACCTTATGTAATTCAACAAGGTCGTCGGCAGCTTCATGGCATCTCCTCCGACGAAAGATCTGTCGAGAGATCAAACGAGAGGGTTTCAGGTGTTGGAATGATGCCACAACAAGTGCAGCAGCACAAGCCCACACACCCACTCCTCAATCTGTATGCAACTTCTGCTTCCTTACCACGCTACAATGGTGGTCCATATCGCACGTTCACATCATTTGGACCACCAAGACCACAAACTCCTATGCAGCAGCAGCCACAGCCACAGCCTATGCAAGTTTACCCAGGATCATCTTATGTGCTGGATGATAGCCAGGAGGATAATGTTGCACCAGGAACCGCCTACGTACCTATGCAACCTACAGGCTACACTGTAGCCTACTATCCTACATATCCTCCAACGCCTAGCCCTACTCCACCTCCTGTTGGACCTTACCTTCCAGCACCACCTGGACATAGACCTTACTGTGCCAAGGAAGGAGAGACCTACTGCGAGAACATCGACTATTATCCTACGTAAGTCAGTCCAGTAAATAAATTATCCATGCACCATTGTGATAACTATACTTTCATTCATTACTATTTACATTCATCAAACTCTTTCAATAAATCACCAAGATTACTTCTATAAATAGGGACAAACCCCCTTTATCATTATCTACATTATAGTGTTCATAAAACATGTTCGACAGGTTAAAAAAACGATTGAATTAGGTTGAAAAGATATTAAGTGGTTGGGAACGAGTTTAGGTTGTCTAGACTTTATCTCAAGTTAAAATAATAAAAGGTTGAGCTAAAGAATTTAAAAAGCTTTATGAAATATGTATGCTTCATATATTAATTAAATAACATCCCTCTAAGGCAATTTTTTAGTTTTGATATTCAGTAATTAATTGTCTTGATACAAAATTGAGGAAGACATTCAGGAAATGTTAAGTGAAAAGAGAAAAATGGGTGTAAACATGGTTTCCTAAAAAAATTAATACTGTATGAAATGATGACATATTTGAAGGAAAAACCGGTGTTTAACAAAAAAGATTTTCTTTTCCTTTTATAGGCAACTGATACTTCGCTTATTGGAATATGCTGGCGAGGACACACTTTTGAGTGAGGAAAAGATCAATATTCCGAAGACGAAGTAAGGAAGGATCTGAACATGCACGAAATTAACAAAATAATATAGAAAATAAGTGATTATATTACTTATTCCCCCTATAAAAATTATCATATCGTTGCTTGCCAAAAAACGTCCCTTATGCTTAAAAAACGACAAAACACTGACCATTTCGATGTGCCAAATTTCAAAATAATTACCTATGTTGCCAAGCAGATTATAAATTACTCCCCGCAATAAAGTTGGATTTGGAAATCACATTGGATGCAATAATTGTAATAAATACCATTACAGGTTGCTGAACAAGTTGTATTATATTGCAAACTAGAATCTCACTAATGAAATACAAAAAAGTACATTACTACATATATATGTAAATCAAATCAAAACAAACATTACTTTCCATTTTTATAAATGTAATTTTAAAAATATTTTGTTTTGATTTTTTAATTCAAAATTCTTTCAAAAGAGCATTTAATATCTGCATCTTTCTGTTACAATATGTAACAAAGTTCCACGTTTATTCAGCTGACTTTTTGTAGTGTATAGTTCACTTCTTTGCAGGCTATGACTAGCTGCAGATTACCATATAATTTATATAGGGTAGCAATAAAAATGTAAAAATGTAACATAGTAGGAATACACTGAATTTTTCAATTGTCAACGTCTTCATCTCGAAGTTAAACATTCTAGTTTTGTTTAATTTAAATTTTAACATTAAAAAACTGCAGGTTATTGCATCATTATATTAAATCACGTGCTCAATACCGGTAGTAGGTTGGCATATTTAATTACAGCTAATTAACTTAAAAATCTTGTTATGCATGAAGATAAACAATTACTTTCTCAGCATGCAACAACAGCAAAAAATTGAAAGTAACTTGAGCTTAATGAATTAAGTTTGAATATGACAGGCGAGGTTAATATTTTATTAATTCTGACCCGATTCGTGATCGACCGATCAATCAATCGATATTTTATTTGGGGTAGCCATTATTCAATATTTACTTTTTCCCATGTATCTGCACGCAACAAACAATTGGAATTGCTTCATTATTATTAAATAGCATATCGAAATTTAGGTAGGACATTACCTTCGTCTACATGCACTTACTATACTCAATATACACTTAAAAACAGAATAAAACAATGGCGTAGCAAATTCCAAATGCAGCAAGTCAATTTTGCATGCTGAATACAACAGTAAAAGTGTCCTTGACCTACTCTAATTTTTTGGTACAAAAATTGCCTTTCCATTATCCAACTAAAAATTCAAAGAAATTACTGCAATTATTTTTCCAATTTAAGCTTCACATTATTCACAATTGGCCATGAAAAATAATGATACCGAAGATGTAAGATTGTAGTAATAATTCAATTGCCACAAACAAATTAATGGGTAGTTTAAGAATAAGTTATTGTTTTTTCTTTGCCTCTAGGTTGAATATGGAAAATTACCCCTTCATACGAATACTTCAAATTTTCCTTTCAAACAATTTTTATTATTAAATAGAAAAAAAACTAAGTGCTGCTTTAAACTGTTTGGATTTTGGCAATGGAGATTGATGAGCAAGTGTTCTTTGTATGCATTTCTGATAAAACAAACCCCAAAAACTGTGTATGGCGATTTAGAACTGTTTTTCTATTAAATGTCTAATACACCCTCCATATCAGGATATAAGAACAAATGTGTAGTTACAAATCAACATGTTTTCGTTGTTATATTTGGTATAGGCCACCAGAACGGTACAACTACACCCCTTCATACTTCTACGATTACACGTACACAACGGTACCTCACACTCCGACAACAGATTCAAACTCTGGCGAGAGAGAAAAACGCCAGACCCAAGTTGAAGACCTGTGTCCAGTGGACGAAAAATTCGTATCTGCAAAGGCAGCATTGACCAACGAAGGAGACTGGAAGTACGTGGTCAACGTGCCCGAAGTGGACAAGAAGTACACACAGTTAGTCAGAGTCAGACGTTGCCGGTAAGACATCACTTTGGGTAATAGGGTATACCCTATATATGTGTTCTCGATAAAGCCAATAAACTGTATGTTTACATATAAAAAAGTCTGGGCCCCTCAAATAAACTTGAAACTGTGTATTACCATATTCCCATGTTCACGATTGAATCGCGTCACATGGAAACTTCAAACTGCATCTTTTAAACCATTGCAGTTAGCACCTTAGTCCCAATTTGAAAGTTGTAGAGGATCATCGAATCAGTTTTATAATATATTTCATAATATTATGCGAGCCAACTGGTTTGTATCCATAGACATTTTGCTGAGCTGAACTGCCCATATGCATCGTTGCCACAGCTTCCCTGCATGGCATCCAGTTTGAGCATTGCCGTTTTATAGGCTGGTTAACTAGTTTTGTTACTTTCAAAATAACTACGTGAATTGCTCACATAAATGTATGAAGTGTTCTATTGGACTAGTTTGATGATGCTCTACAACTTTCAATTGGAACAATATGGTGCAACAGTAACGGTTTAAAAGATGAAGGAGACTTCCTGGGGGTAAATTCTAAACCATTTCTTTCTCATTCATCCATATGTAGGACTCCAACATGCACTGGGATTTGTACACCACCAGGAGGTTCTACTACTGCCTGCGAACAACAGTACGTCATGAAGAGGCTCGTATCTTTAAACCCAAGTGGAACTAAACTCGAGCAGGACTTGTTTTTATTTCCCGATTGCTGCATTTGCAAGATTCGACTTTAAACCAATTTCAATATCTCGTTTTTGTCTTTATATTAAGCCAAGTTGAAGAGTCGTGTACTTCACATTACATTATGCTACTCATTGCAACTGGCCCTCATTTAAAATGAGCAAACATGCAAATATAAACGTTGTGAGTAAAGTAAAGTAATACAATGCATTTACTTACAGTACACTCCATATTATTTTCAATGTAAATCAAGTTGACTGTAACCAAACAGTTAATTTTAGTAGATAATGTTGACATCAAGGAAAACTGGTGGTACATTTTATACTTCAAAAAACACATTTCAATAATTAAAAGTAAAAGAACTGTTTTGTTTAGTCCCGTAAAAAATAATCATTGCAAACTCTATAAAAGAAATTAAGGAAAAGTTGACTGTAAAAAAATGCACTGTATGAATATTCTGTTCACATCATGTAAATATAGAATAGATATTGTCATAATTCACTTCTATTACTACATTTACATTACTATATTGGGCTCCCAAAGTTTACATTTTGTGTTACGCGTGTCAAAATAATATTAAAACATGCAAACACACAAACAAGGGACAACCTGTAATGCATGCAAATAAAGTTGACAAACAAGATGTAATTTCCAATTACTTGGCAACTTTTATTTGCAGACATCAAGGTTTGTACCAACTTATATTCCAATAATCATTTCACATAAGTTGGTCATGTTTTCCCATTGTAAACTTCTTTTTAACATGCATGGTTACAACGCTTGCCTTCAAAACTGCAATTACACTATATTATGCTGTGATATCTACAGCGAATTATTACCATTATAAATCACAATTGCAACTTTGAAAATTATAATATTAAATCCCTATTCGCGCATATTTTATATTTCTTTGGAAATCTCTTGAATTGAAATTTTTAACTGAAAATCTTTGCACATTTATTGTATTTACTGGGGACTAGTCACACACAGACCTGTTATTTGCGGGAAGAGGTTACATATATTCTTTCAAACCTATTCCCTACATATGGGTGAATTATGCTCGTTAATTGCGAACAAAAATTGTCCCATTGTGTACACCTTTTTTATACACATCATTAAATAAAGACATTAAGTAACTTGCAGTTGTACGTCTCTATTTAAGACTCGAACTTGCATTATTGACACAGTTGAAACATGAACAGATTGCACGTGGCTTCCGACATTAACTTGTGCAATTTACACTCCTTCGAAACACTGGCATGACCCGGTTTTAGTGTTTTATCGCGTGACACCCTTCATTTACTTCTCAATTGTAAACATGGTCGCTTAAAGAATAGAAACCTTGCAAAATACTGCCACCAATTACTACAATTTAAAGAAACCCATTCGGAGCACAACTCCTGCGAGCGCCGCGCAAAGCTTCGCGGGTACGGTTGTAACACATCGCATTGCCAGACAACTTGACAGCTATTATTTACTGTTTTCAAATGGATTATATGTAATGCATACATCATAGCTGTAGTTCAGTTCAATACTTTCCAAGGGAAACAGAAAATCTAATTTGTAGTAGGTGAAATTTGCAGGTTCTACGCAATTTTGCGCAAGGTGTTAACATAGTAGTCTGTTCTTTACATGAACAAACTACTAAGTTCAGTTTAGAAGAGCTTTTAATAAAGTACTTATCTGATCATATGAGAAATGTTCTTCACACAGCATTTTGCAACTAATGCCACATACACGCGAGATTGCGATCGGCATAAATTTCACCGCCAACAATGGAAATTCGTACAGTTCAGTACACTAACTTGAATTTCCTGTTACACAAAATGGTCTAGTTAAACAAGCATACAAGTTACAAGTTAGCCTTCAAAGCACATAACACCGCCAATATAACTTGATTTCAAACCCATGCCAACTATCAATCACCGATAAGGCGGAGCAGGAAACAACCACAGAGATGTTTAAAAATGAAAAGCTCACGTTTCCAGATAGTGACACACTACTTTAATGCCATTAGTCGAAACAGTACATGTAATATTGTAAAAATTAGCCACTGGAAAAAGTCGACCAAGGGCATGAAATAGCTTGGCTATCGTGATCTCAATCTGCAGTTTCGGCAACATGGTTACACCCCTTTGACAAAAAGACAAAGGCTACACATGCTGTTGAAGGCAATACATGCAGAGTTTCACCACTCACATATTACTTATTAATGTCAAACCATTCCCAGGGCAAGGTTGTCATTTGTTAATGGAGAAAATGAAATGATTCCCAAGAATGGTGGGCGTCAATGTGGAGTATTTCTTGCATAATAATTTTATTTCCATCGAACTTATGACACTGAAGGCTTACATATGTAGGTTTACAAGAATTGAAGACGGCACTGCAATCCAAACTCCAAAATAATAAGATTACATTGAATTTTGTTACATATATAAATTTTGACTGCGCGAATCATAACGTAACTTCTCGGTTTCAGCAACTTCATCTGATAGCGTAATGTGTAGTGTTATCATATTTTCTTTAGGGGAGTTTTAGAATCTAGGTGGAGGAAAGTTACTCTTTTGATTCTGGAAGTCTTGATTAACCGGATTCATAGGGTTAAAGTCACCGCGTGGACTTTGCGGCGGATGGCCATAGCGAAAAGGAAATAATGGTGCGTTGAATCGGTGAGGTGGAAACCTAGGATAAGATTGTGATGGCATGTATTGTGAGGAGTTGTGCAAGTTATGTGAGTAATTAGGACTTTCTCGAGGCCTAAACTGTGCTGCGGAGTCTGAATAACTCCTTCCAGTTTGCGAGAAATTAGGCTGAAAACTTGGCCGACTCAATTGAAAATTTCCATGTGGCCTGACAACAGGCAATTCTTGTGTTCCTCCACTTGGGCTACCACCTGCAACAATAAAACATAATAAAACACTGAATAGTCATTGTACAAGAATAAATAATTTACCTTGTACGGGTGCGTTTGAATTCGCCGCACACCGTTGAGTTTGCAAACATTTCCTCTCTTTTATAGGCTTTTTACATGGAAGTTTATCACTGCTTTGATCCGAGTGATTTCTTGCAGCAGCTTTTACCCTCCTCTCCTCTTCATCATCAGAGTACTCCATAAATTGAGCAGGAGGTTCGTTATTATCTTGCCAAGAAGCATCAGATCCTTTCAAACTGGTGAGATAGTAAGGATGAACATGCATTTCAAAACAGTAAACTCTCAAATCAATCCGAATCCATTTGTAACAATCAAGTAGAGCGCTTTTGGTTTCAACGAAACCACGATAACAAAATTCACATATGCAATGTGATAGCGTATACGGAATGCAAAACAAATGGAATTTCCAGGAATGGTACAACAAGTTAATCTAATTGTAATTAGTATAATAATATTCTTTGCATATTGAAATTTTCCACAACGAAAGAAAGCTATTGCTCAGAAATCAAGTTTCACTAATTCACGGCGTATCAACAAAAGTGATTTGGATTTACCATGTTTTGTTTTTTTCTTCTTGCAATAGAATGGTAATAATTAAAGTAATCTTGGTTAAAAGTGGAATCGAATGCAGGTAATACTACGTAAGGTGCAAACCTCACAAGCTGAGCTATGAAAACAAACGAAGTAGCATCAACGACATTGGGTGCGCAAAACACCGGCATATTTTTCTCAATGCCTTTTGACTTTATGTGATCAGCATTGTTAAATCTGACAGAGTACAAGGGCTGGATAACAGGTCCAAGTACATCAAACACCTACGGAAAAACGAATTGCATTATTTCGGTGACCATGTCCCCATGATGATAAACATTTTTATATCAAGCTCTCCATTTCATAGGACCGATAATAATCTCACAACCTTTCCCAATGGTTTTCCATCACTGAAAAATATCACGGAGTCCAAATCCAGCGCAGGGAAATTCAAATCCGACTGCACCACAACTGAAAATCACAAAATTGGTTTAATAAAATCAACAAAAAGATTATAGATTGACGAGAATATCCATACCCAAGTTATCAACTATGGCATGGACTACGCCCATCTGTACCATTTCATGTTCAGTGACCGAGATTTTCAAATCTTCAATAGGTGGCAGTTCATCCAAACTCAATTCCCCTTTTGTCCTTGGTATTTCATATTTTTTAGGAGATTGAACAAAACTGTCTTCAGATTTGCAGTCAATATCGGACAAAACTGCAGAATCTAATTCATTGGATTTCTCAGAGCACTCTGAACTGCTGCAAGAAACATGGGAAAAAATTAAACATGAATAAAACTGAACAGAAATAAAAAATATTGCGGCGCAACTTTCTTGCCAGAATCTGAATGACAAGCAATACGCAACGCCTTCATCCGTAGAATTAACATAATAGCATCAGCAACATGTTGCGCATCACTCAATTTCGTGCAAGATAGTTGCATAAATTGTATTACCTGGAAGATGATTCGCTGTCACTTTCACTGTCAGAAGAACCATAACTAACGATGCTTCTGAACCATTCTGCTTTCGCTTTATCAACGAAATAACCGTTTGATCCTGGTTTTTCATCGATTTTAGATGAAATTACATCGGAATCTGAATTTTCATCAGACAAATCTTCCAAAGGTCGTTTTAAGCTTTCGGTTTTAATTTCAGCAGGAGTTTCTACTGGAATCTCAGCCGAATTTTGGTCTAACTTATCTATATCTTCAGCCGAAGTTTCTACTAGAACTGCGGTCGAATTTTGGTCTAACTTATCTTTTGAATTTGCAGCATTTTCGGTTGAAAGTTCATCCACTGTGTCCAAAGCGTCAACTTCATCGAGAATTTTATCCGGATTTTCGCTTCGGGTGTCGCAAAATTCTGCGCTTAAAACCTCGGAAACTTCTGTAATTCCTGTTTCATTACTGGAATTATTGGGCAACGTTTCTGGAGCAGCAATTTCATCGCCTGCATCCATCTTCTACACAAGACACGAAACTGATCGACGAAAATCATCCACCACGTGCGACATTCGTCATCAGCGGTGAAATTGAACGATTTTTAAAAGCGCTCTTGCTACAGGAGTTTGCATAGCATAACAGAATTCAACACGCGCCATTTTTAAAATTCAAAAACAGCATGTTCATGCAGAAAATGTCATACATTTATATGTTTATACATGTTTTAGTATCCTTTCAAATTGCAACTATTTCAAGCGAGGGGCCGTCTATTAAAGGTGAACTGACAAGGTTTTGTAACATGCCTTGGAAAGTGTGTAATTCTATAGAATTGATGCCAATAAAACGACTGGTGCAAACAAAACTTTTTTAAAAAAAAATTGTTACAAAATTACGAGTAGTATGCCTTTAAGTAGCCTTACAAAGTTTCATCTTCATCCTAGGTGCATGCAAACCAATTTCAAAAGGGGATTTCAGAATCTCAGAACCACTCTCCTTAAAAACTAAGTACACAACTGCGATTTACCATCACCTAATTAATTTAATCAATATGTCGGTTACTTTGTAGCCTATATAAGCCTATAGATTAAATATGTAAATGAACAGAAGTACTGGACTGTAAATTGGCAGCAACGGTTTGACAGATTTTCAATAATTAAGTTTCATTGAAAAACTAGCAATGCATAAATATGAAAAGAAATGCCTTATACTAACTATATTTAACATTAGCTCATTTTAAGTAAAGATATCGACTTCTGATTTTTTATGTTTACACACTACCAACAAGGAAGGTCTGTAATGTCTTACAATCCAGGGGAGAAAACAACTGACACAATTTCTTGGACAGTTTTGCAGAAATTGGTATAATAATATATTGTTGCCTATTTTGTTGGTCTATCATTGAATGCATCACGGTACACAGAGTAAACTCAATATCATGACTGAAATGGGATGAAAATTGTCGAACTTCACAGTTATAAAAGGAAAAATAACAATAAAAACCCAATGCAATAAGAGACTATAGTAGTATATGGACAGAGATTTTGTATGAAGCAAAGCCAGAAAAGGAATAGGTGCAGGAGAAATATGTAATCAGTTTGCTACACTTACCCCTTTTTTTATGGTGTGCATAAGCCTAGCAAGATGGGCATTTCGGACATCCTGGATGGGACATTGGAAAGTAGTGGACAGACAAGATGGAAAAGTGAGATCGATTTGTGTCCAGGGACCGTTATTAGGGCAGGTCGTGATTTGAGAAGCAATCAGTGCTGAGCAACTGTAGTCATCCCCCTAGGACTGCTTTTTCCATCTATAGAAAAAAATACACAAAAACAAAATATTTACTACTATAATCACAAAAAAATAATTTCAATAAAGTGTGCACTTGTAATTCAGTAAAAGTTGCACATATCAATTCTTAAACTGAGTTCTACCATTCATTATAAATTGCATTCAAACATGTATCAAAGTATAACTGAAAAGTCCAATATTATAAAGGAATTTCACATTTATTCACAGTATTTATTTTCACTAGTAAAGTGGTAAAAGTACAATTCGTCTGAACAGTGGAAACCAGGTGGCGCTGCGATTAAGGAAAATGGCGACTTTGAACCGTTACAAGTGTATGCTATTTTCTCAGTTCAAACATTTCATATTGAAAATATATCCCTAACTTTTGCCTTAATGTCACCGACTTGCAAAATCTCTCAACTTTCCAGTATGTAGGCCTATTGCTACAGTTTTCAAGTAGCAACCCATAATTTATTTTTTAGGAATGAGGAAATAACAGCAAATGCAATATCTACATAATACCAGTATTACTAGAAAACTGCTCTAACAATATTAAAAACAAGGTTGAATAATTTAAAAATTATAAACTCTTCATGTGATGCTTGAAATCACTTCATCTTGCACATTGGATATTAAAAAATGGATCAAAAAGCTTTTCGTGTGATAGTATCATTAAACACTTTTATAACTATCTCTCTATCCATATGATACAAGTCGTAAATAACTAGTGGAAATTTCCGCATACTGGCACATCTGAAGAAAAAAAAAATCTTGATCTACGCAGTACATTATTTTCTTCCCCATTAAAGTATGTTTATTAATTAAGTAATCGAAGCACAGTTCATCTGATTTACGAGAAAGTATTCGTAAAAACCCGGGGGAAATTATAAATTTACATACAGTAGACCTTGGTTGCATATTTGTCCTCAAAAATGAAATAAAAAATGTATTGAAAGATAAATTTGATTGGCATAGTCAGCTTAAAATGAATTGATAAGCACTTCTGTAGTCGGTTAATTCAGTTGCAATATTAAATAGGCATTCTTGCAACAAAAAACAGAAAAATTATGGCGTTTTCCTCGGAGCAAAGCAAAAATTTGCAAAGCACCATCCACAAATGAGATTATTAGTATCATAATCTAATAAAAAATACTAAATAGGCTAAGTAAGCTACCGAATTTGTGCAACACATTTATAAAAAGTACTTTACCAGTTTCAATTATTATATATACATAAATGTCTTAATTTTATCACATTTATATCCTGTTAACAATTGGAATGTGATAACACATTCTGAAACTGTGCAAATTAGTTGTGTGCAGAGGGCTTGAATCAAAATACTGTATAATAATGCAAATAGTAATAAATTCCTAATTTTATTTTGGAAGTTAAATTGTATGGGATCTCTAGCTTATAATTTGCATAGTATTTAAACTTTTTCTTTTAAAGTAAATGATATATTGAATTATATAGGCTATACAGTACACACAACTTTAAATTAAACTGAATGCAGGAGTTGTCTGCTTTTGGAAATTATTATTTAATATTAGCATTGATCAGATTGTTGGTTTACTTCCGTCATGGAAACGCAAATTTACTGATATTCAAAGGTCATGTATAGAATTATAGGAACTAGACCTATAAATTGACAACCTGAAAAATGCCTTTGTTCAATTTCGACCAACCCACGCGCGTGTTAGCGAAGTCATTGGTTCAGAAACTTATGTCTTTGAAAAGATGGTCGATGAAAAGAGTGTCGAACAAGAGTATCTACACTACCAATCTGTGGTTATTACCGGAATTCTTGGCTCTTGGCATGGCCAATGTCATAAAGAGTATATAGCCTAGTCATGCTTCTATTCAACCAAGGACCTTGATTCAACAGAAGGCATTTCAAGTTCACTTTCTCAAATTTCCCTTCACATCTAAACTCCTTGGACTTCATGTGACCTAATCAACTTCCCTGTTCCAATAAACACTATTTTCATTCAAGTTTATGACAGTTTTATGTAGGATATTGTGTTTTACCTAAGTTAATTGTATACTATGAATCTTATTTTCAAAACTATTTAATATTTTGTTTTAAAGGTGAACTGACAGGGCGGTAAAAGTGGACTATGACCAATCCTGCCATTGGGTATATTGGGACTACTGGCCAATAAGTCTGTCTATGATTGGCCAGAAAGGGTACAGTTCAGAGTTCACTTACAGCCCTGTCAGTTCACCTTTAATACACTCAAATCTGGATTTTCTTCGCTGGAGTGCACATAGTACATATGAACAGTTCAAAACTTTATTTTGAAATAACATTCAGAACGATGCAGGGCTGCAAAATGAATGTGATTTTGTAAATAAATCATTTTCGTCACAATTTTATATGTGAAAGCCCATACAAAATTTAAACTATACTTTCATTTTAAACACAACTTATTTAAAACAACAATATAATTATACAGCCACACTTTAAATGTGCAATTTATTATTGAAATGTAATAAATGTAACCAATTAAATTAGACCTGCAAAAAGATTTTATGCGTGCAGGAATTTATTTATTATTCCATCAAACATATATGTAAATAAGTGTTATGAAATTTTCGCAACACTAAACATTTTGTGCTTGTCACAAGTTTAGTTTCATCTGATAAGCAATGTGCTTGTGGTGAATAATATATATATGCAAATATCCGTAGCACAAAAGCCCAGAGAGAATATTTTGAGTGACAAAACTTGGCCTATATGGTTTACATTAGAAATAATATTTTGATAGCCACTGTGCAACGATTACGTGCAACATTGTATATGTAGGCTACTACAAATCAACTTAAATGTGAATACAAGTGGTCCTCGACACAAATGGTCGCCCCGGGAAGGAATTCATCAAAACTCGCATTTTATATATATTTTCTCATATGAAAAGAAATGAATGTAAACTGCTTGCCATTACTCTTACATATTTCATAAATGCAAAGCGCTTTCTCCTTTCCCCAAAAATATTCAAGACATGCAAGAATGTATTCTACTCAACTCCAGTTTAACAGCAAAATGACTGGAAATGTCATTTTTCTCAACAATACCTAAGTTTGACAATAAGAAAATAAAGTGTCATCTTTATTATGCTGTGAGGTCGTCCAAAAACTGTATATGATTCAATAAATTTCATTGAGAGTTGCGAAAGATGTTATAGTTCCTAAACCAGCTTATACCAGTCAATTTATAGTACAATATACACTACAATAGGCAGGCAACAATAGGCTCATGGTCCAAAATGGCTGCCTTTTATACGTCATAACTTAAATCTAGAAAATATGAAAGAAACTTCAAACAGTCAACAACGAATATATACAAAAACTGACCTAGATTTTACTCAAAATCCTTTGACACCACAGTGAGAAATGACAATAAGTTAGTTTTGGGACTAAGGATTTACACAATTCACTGACAATATAACAGGATTTTGTCACATCCGTTCAAATTCAGGCCAGCAATCCTTTTAACTGGATCAGGAAAATAGTTAATTATTAATAAATGCAGCAGCAAAGCTTTTAAAAGCAAAATGCTAAAATTAATTTTAAACAACAAGGTTCAGTAAAACTTTTATAGGACTATATACTGTCAAAATCAAGTAACGTCTCAGACTTTTCATGCATCCACCCTGTATATAAAGGATTAATGAAAATATGCAAATGAGAAAAATGTGTTGGAAATTACTTAACTAATCTAAACTTATCCAAAATGACAATTTGTAGTAATTACTGACAGTTGTTCAACTTCACTAATCATTTTGAGTTGCTATGATTTAACTTTTTCAGTAAGTTTTGTTATTGTTAAATATAATAATACTATCAATAAAATATTATGAAACTTACTGTTGTACATAGTATACAAATATAATTAGTTCATAGTCAAAACACATGTTGCACCCATAGTTGGGATGTAACTGTATAGTGGGTCATATGGACCTGTGAAAAGTTATGTCACATAATGATCATTTATTCAGGATAACCAATAAAGGTAATAACACAATGTACTGCATATAATAATATAATATAACCGAGAGATAAATGTAATAATGGTGGTGTGATTTCGTGATGTGGAACCAAATCGACTTTTATCATCAAAGATGGCTTACAATGTCCTGACAGAACAATATCAATTTTTTGTGATAAATTAATATTGGCCAGTTGCTATGATACCTCAACAGTATAGAAGTTTGACCAAATCTATATCAAACCAAGGAATCAAACATTCTGATTGTGCATGACCGGATTCGATATAAATTCAATTTATTTTGATATACTGTACATTTATTACTATATGCAATGTAAGGTAATACTTGGATATTAAAAAAACAGCTGTATAGCAACAGTGCTTTCAATTACTCAACTATAGAATTGCTTTGGGAAAAACATCGTTTCCTTTTGGCAGTATCTCCGGAAAGATCATAATCAGGATAAAATTGAATACTCTGAATGTCAAGGTAAAAATAAAATATGGATCTTCAATATTAAAATGAAATTCATGTAGCACTTGCTAGAATTAATGTTTGCACCTTCATAACAATTCAATGCCTATATTACACTATATAGAATAAGTTCACTGTGAATTCCAAGGGGTCATTGAACCCTCTTGGGTTTATATGGCCCATTCGAAACCCACATTTATGGACAGAAATGGTTATTTGCCCTAAATTTATGGCATAAATGCAAACTAGATCACCACTTTATACCTACACTGTCCATGCTATTGAATTCAAAATGAATCCTTGATCGATACTTTCAACAGCTGGGTCTGAATATATTCAATTTCCCTACTCCCTAAACCAAATATTGGGTTACAAATTGTATCTGAAAAAATAATGATGCAAACCTATTTCAAAAATATACATCATTGTTAGTACACCCTTAGGGTAATAAATTCCATAAATCACATGTACCGGAATTTGTTCAATTTTATAACATTTAATTTTATGAAGGACTAAATATATGTGTCTAAACTGTAAGCTACATCAAAATAAAATATCTAAGAATTATCATGGGAATTGCGTTACGTATGTTGCAAAACAAGCCGTGCAAAAAATTACAAAGTTTTCATTGAAAGTCCGTTGCCACAAGCGCCATCAATTCAGTGAGCTGTGCAGTGAAAACAACCCATGAAGCAACCCCTACTTCGGTTTTTGCGAGTAAAATACTCGCGCATTTCGCCTCTAAAATGTGTAATCCGCATTGAATTGGGGTAATGTACCACCAGACTGATATGCATACCAAATTTCAACTCTCTAGGAATGTGTAGAAATTGGGTAAAAATGAGCTGAAAGTTTTTGCAAACAAACCTACAAGCATCATTCACGAAGAACATATATGGGAAAGTCAGTAAAATTTCAAAATGAAGTTGTCAAGGTTTAACACGTAAAAACTAATCTAAGCAAAATACTATAACTTATATCACTAATTAACTAATTTATATTAGGGTTGAGCATATGCTAAAGCTATATAATTTCTCCATAATTTGAAAAATGAATCGTTTAATTTTTTTTCCAATTTGCTACTTTTATGTGTATGTACATTGATTCTCCCTTGTGACTTTAGTCGCTTGACAAAATTGGCTTGAGATATATATTTTTTATACGATTTTATACGATCCTACATGGGAAGCGATGAAATTTTAGATTTCAAAAAGTATATCCTCTATCATTCATTGCACATGTGCAAACTTGAAAAGCTTTCAATATTATTATAAGCTATTATGTTTAGAGCTTATCGAAACTTTATTGGTTTTGGTGTAAGCATTATCAATCAGGGCCAATACGAACTTTATGGTTCATTTCGTGAAAATGCTTGCACAGCAATAGGTCGGAGCTAGAGTTGCAAGAGGCCTGATTACCATGGAAACGCATACACAGGGCAAAAGATCCGTCACCATTGATTGGATTGATCGAGAAAGTAACACGCAAGATTGACGAAAAGTGCTTAATGTCCGACGAACACGTGCCCATGAATTATATATTTAGGGAGCTGCTAATCCTTAGAGACTTAGCTAACCAGTATAGGCCCATCACTATATCATGTATAATATGTTACCATGGACAGAAACTCCTCATTTTTTTACAACTATTTCAAATTCACCAATATAATTTACAAGCATGCAGGGTGCTACATTTAGAAATTGCAGAGCTAGTAATTAATTTCCGATAAGGAATTTGTAAGATTTCAATTGGTAATGGCATAGAAAGTAGCCTACTTATTTTGAAAATCAGAATATGTTGTTCATTTTCATTTTATATACTGTATGCATTTTTTCAAGGAAAATGACTATGTTTGAATGGCTGAGTTTACAGCTGTATAATGAATTAAAGAAAGTACATACGAGTGTTTCCAAATATAGAAAAATCATTTTTGGGCTTCACAATTCCCATGATATAAATAAATGAATTTTTAAAAATCACATTAAGGGTGTAGTACAAAGCGAATCCACTTGTAATCAAATTTAAAGAACCCTATTCCACTGCCAACAAAGACAAAAATGCATTAAAATTCAGCAAAGTTGTGAATAAGAATCAATGACATTTGAATAGGCTATAAATAGGTGTTTACATAATTCGCTTAATGAAATTCATTTTATTTTGAAATGATATACATCAATGTAGTCATATGTTAAATGCAGATAAAATATTATCTGCAACAAACTGAACATGTTTTTAAATGGCATTTAAATTTTTAATGTAGTGTTTTAATTGTTTAACATCCTTACTTTAAAGGACTTCTGACACGGGGAAAAAAGTATCCTGATAATTGTGATAATCAAAGTAAGACAGAGAATAAATACTAT
>JAQFZQ010000378.1:0-35503 GCA_034696005.1 Glomeris marginata | reverse complement strand
ATTTAGCGAGCACGAGCGTTTTACTTCCGTTCGTGCTCGCTGCTGCCGCTTTTGTTCGCACAGTCTGGGGCCGGCTTAACAGTTCTAACTACTGAAAAGCATTTCATTGCTTTTCACCAACAGCCAATCTGCGTTCCTGGAATTAAAGGAAACATGGCAGTGACCACTCTCTTATAGTATAAAGGCTCGACAAGTTCAGATCACTAATAACTTAGGAACAGTGTCCTAGATTTTGGCATTAACAGCATTATTGTGTCTGACAATAAACTCAAAATAACTGGGCTTTGACCCGATGCTTAGAAGCTGCAATGTGATAGGTTTTGTTTTGAACCGAACGACATTCCCCCAGGTTACATAGATCGATCTTTCGACATACGTACGTAAATATAAGCCAATCTCTGCTATATCAAGCAAAATCTCATATTTTCTTATATTTATATTTGCTGTTTAATTTAACAAGTTGCAGCAATTAGTATATCATTACAAATGTTAGTAACTACTTTCATTACGTACCTCAAAGTGATTTTTAGATGTTTGAACACGTGCAATGTCAACATTTTACGGGCCTTTAAAGAATAACATACGGAATAATTAAAATGGAAATATTTATTAAAGGAAATACATTTATAAATAATGAGACAGCTTAAAATTAATTTCCTAATTGCTTTGTTGCATTTTCTTTCTTAATTGCCTGCTAATTGTTTTCAGACATTTAAAAGTTTGTTACGCAACACACAATTTCTCGTAAGCCAGATGAACAGAATTGAATGAAAAAAATTATATACGCAATTACGATTTCAAAACAAGGTTTCTGATAAATACAACATCTGCATATAAAGAAAATTACAATTCTAATTTACTGAATTAATGTCTACAATTATTACGAATTGGAAGCAAAAATAACCTTCCCATCCCACTCACGGTTGCTATATCATTAAGCTAGTAACTTGGCCTTATCACCACTATACCCTAACCCAAGTAATTTGATCGACCTTATGACGTGATGTCACTCTAATAGTAATTAGTATCCAGTTTCAGCCTTTCCTTTAATCAGATGCATGGCCGCACATTACCTACTGTAGCTATCAGTACATTTAGTAATGAGTCTGTTGCGTTTAATTCCACTTTAATTAAGTGTTTTACTTACTAATTCTGCCGTAAACCTTTTCCCTTATTTGATAAACTTGTTTTGTAAGATTGTTTTTAATAAGCTTGTCTAAAATGTCAATGGAGTTGGATCTGGATGGTCTTGGTATTAGGAGCTAGTGTTTCAGGCGTTGAAACTGTTACATTGTGACCCGAGATGTGATTTTACTTAATAATTAAGGAATTGCTTAGAACCCTTCTGTCTTTATAAAGCCTTTGAGACTTACAGTCCTGCGTAGTTTGTGAAAAAAAAAAAACTTTAATAATCAATGGTGTGCAATTTAATAACTGTCAAAAACTGGAAGACTCAAATTTGGAACCAATATATTTCTTGATGGAATACGAGGCTATTTGCAATGTAGTTTCCGCTAGCAAACACACCGTGGCGCTGCTCACCGGTAAACTTCGCAAAACTCTATAATCATATTTCACCCAATTCTGTTGAAATGTCAGTAGTATGTACTGTATATCTAACTGATATCACTACATATCATCGGTGCACATTCCTCAAGTATGCTGAAATTATCAAAGCCGCACCCCGAACACAGGTGTATCGAGTATGGTGCACCTGTCGTCTTGTTAAAGCCCGGTTTGTATCGTAAAAATGGCTCAAGATTATATTACACCTGCTACACACAATCGATACACACACTGCATGTCGCATATAAAAACCACTTGCTACGACGAGCATTATAAAAAGGCTATAATCGACGAACCGAAAGAACAACAAACGGTCCTTATTATCGCCACCATTTTGTCCCAAGCCCCACCCCTTTCCCATCTTACAAACAAAACCTCTCGCACTGCTTTTAACGTCCTTACGTAATTACCCCTTCTTGCAATCGAATCCGTTTCACACCTGAAATTACGTACTCCCTTTACGGTTTGCACTACTATTTTAATTGAACTGAAAATATGTCTCGCTTCTCATACAAAATGGTGGTATTTAAAAATGCTGCCGATTAAAGGTTCAAGCTTGATAATTACTTTTGATAATAAAACAGTATACTTTTAGGCGCACCACTTGTTATGGAAAAGGTAAAACATTTCGACAAATAAAATCATGGAATCTGCGTGGAGATTCACAGTATAATACACATACATGTAAAATACTTTATACCTGGTTGATCATGTCAGTAGTCAGGTGATCATTTCAAAGATTAAGCCATGCATGTCTCAGTACAATCAAAACCCTAATTAGGGAAATGGTAAATATTGTAAAATATACTAAAATATTATATATTGCACATCATTCAAGTTTATGTCACGAACTTCAATGCAAATTTAAAATAGCTACAAAAGTGAATTATGTTAACAGTTGTATACTTTACCGGTAGATGGCACTGCGGCAATGCACATACCATTTATCAAGCCTTACGGGTTCATTCATAAATATGTTATTTGTTATGGAATGGGGTATTTAAACTGCTTACCTCTCGCTGATAATTTCTTTGTGTTGATTATTTTGGCGGCAAATTCTAATCCAGTGGATTTCTGTACACATCGCCTCACGATTGAGAAAGCACCTCTGAAATGATACACACAAATTACATTGTAATTTTCGTTATTAAAATACGTTAAGCTGACCAGTGGTCATTGCGAGCACATGTGCACTCGTAAGTAAAACTAATACAAAACCAAATAAAATAAAACTAAATAATACTATCGAATTGTGACGGTAATTTAATCTCGTTATTGCCCATTAAACTTCGTTTCAGTGTACCTTAAAAATGCATGCCAGTTCACCTTTAAAAATAGTCCCAGAAATAATCAGCGAGTGGGATCAAAATTTAATAAGTTCCATTGATTAACATGTAAATCAATAATTTGTCCGCGTTGAAACAAATGTTACTTTTCAGTAGCACGTCACAGTTTTTGTGTAACAATTGTTTATTAAATTACATACCTTGACTGATTATATTAAGCAATGAGAAAACACCAGTTTAGGTAAGTGGGTAGTATTGGTGATGTAGACAAGATAAAAATGCTGTCAAGGTAAAACTCTTGTCATTGGAATTTGGTGAGATAGGAATACAAAATACAATAAATAGTTAGGTAATTGTCAGACTTTGTATTAGTAGTTTGCATTATTCTAGCGAATGACAATAATCGCTATTTACCCAATCAAAACGCTTAAATACGATTATGCAAATTTCAGCTTTGAGCTTTAATCGATATCACCATGAAAGCAGATTAAACCGATACTGCAAGACAATCGACTAATATAATAATAAAACCAAAGAAAAACTTGTAAATTCGTCGTTTTAATTAACAAAAAGTTCTGCATGTTGACAATACTAAATGAAATGTTTGTCATATTGATATAGAAGGCTGTTGAAGCAATGCTTGAATTTGCAACTCTTAATCCACAGCTTTATTCGAAGCGCCATCTGGTATAATTTCAAAAATTCCCTGAATTTGTTAAATTTTACATTCGTCTCAATACAATAAATTGAATTCATACCTTATTAAATTAATTACAATTTTATTTTATTTATATTTTTTATTCCATGCAAATAAAAAATATAGTAAAACAAAAATAAGAAAATCTAAAGACAATAAAACATTGTAGACATTTAAATGTCATTATTTTAGATAACTTCACTAACATTTCCACATATATTTTGCGAAATAATTGCTATAATAATTTAATCTATTTTATTATCACATTATGTCTAATAAGGTTAGTACACTTGAAAGTAAAATACTATTAATCCCAAATTATACTCTGAAAATAAATTACAAATAATTTCATATATGTATAATTACGCATTGCCATTTTAAATTATCCGCAAATAAAGCCGTAACTTTAAAACACACTACATCTTTAATACCGCTATTCAATCGTGATTTAGACCTACATATAGTCAGCTTTAAGAAATTAGAAAACAAAGGGCAATCTGCATTTTATACACCGAAATCAGTACGCAGCTTTCCTGCACTATATCATAAAAGGGATTAGGGTTAAGTTGCCTACCCACTCACCCGTCTTTCCCGCATGTAAATCACGTACAATAACCTCGATATAAAATGCGAGGTCACGAGTCAAAAGACGTCATAAGCGAGCGCCAAGGATTTCTAATGAATATTTTTTTGTACATACGTCGAATTAGGGTCGGCTTCACTGCGAAGCGCCGAAAGGGAAAACAAAAAAAAAAGCGCCCGATTGGCAAGCTGCACCGCAATGCATCGGTCGCGTTCGGCTCGTTTCCGGAACGAGCCGAGTTTTACCGAGCGTAGCCGAACGATTTCGGCCGCTCGGACCACAATGTCGCCTTCGTTCGCGCTCGTTTCGAAACAAAGAACGGCGTGTACTCACTTGCCGAGTTCCTCCTTCAGCTCGTAATTGTCGCTAAATTTCGTTGACGATGCTGGAGCAGCCATATTTGATTTAAATAGCACGGGATGGAGGATAAAGAAGCAAAAGATGCGATCTCGCCGAGTCTCGTCAGAGACGAGACGAGAGTGGCGCGCTCGCACACCGAATGGAGAACAGCGCCGGTTCGACTAGCCTCGCTGCAGGCCCTCTTCTCTTTTGCCGTGATCCGCTTTTATTACGATCGCCAACACCACTCCGCAAGACATCCCTTGTGATCCGACGTCGAGGCGCAATGCGGGCATCCGAGAAATTATATCAGCAACAACGACTCTGCACCACTTTAGCACGTCCTCCCGAAATCTTCTAGTGTTCGTTGGGGCCGCTTGGCTGCGCCACCATGCAAAGGGACCTGCGCGGTGCACTGCTGTCCCGTAGACGACCAATCAAATCCGGGCGGAGGACTGTTCTGACACGCCCATCGCCTACAAACTTATGATGTGATTGGTCGCGCTTTGATCCGAAAGAGGATGGGCTCTGATGAAACCCTGGGTTATTCACCACGAATCTGTACTGTCGCAAGACTTTTCTTTTTTTCTTGATATTTTACCTGATATTCCACACTGTATGGACATCGCGCCGGAATATAACTGAAAATAAAATGCAGAAATGTATTGCGATTCAGCTTACTTTCATATAATTTGAAAATTTACTACATTAAACAAATTACATCACTGTTCACTGTACACCTCCATGCTGTTTTGAAATCGATTGAAACTGATTGAAATACGACGTGTAAATGAAGCAATCGGAAGCAATGGAATGATACTGTAGCGCCATCTGGCGGTTGCGTTTCGAAACTGCAACAACTGATAACTGCATGCTCTTTCGCGCAACTTTATTGCATGAAATGAAATCGTACGCAAGACATCTCCCACTTGACCATGTTTATGCTACAGCACCGAACACAACAGTTGCTCGTGCAATGTTTTCACGCAATACTATTGCAAAGTCGACTTTGCTGTGCTTCCCAACCATCCCGCTGAAATACAACGAATTTTCCCATTTTTCCTACTCAACTCCAAAAGAAACAATAAAATAAAGTGTTTGCGGAATAAAATTTAACATTTTATAATACCTGCCAACCCTAGGATTTTTGTATAATGTAAAAAAATTACTAGTACATACTGTATAAGCGATATACTGGGAACATTTTTGCCGTATGAAAATTCATACATCCTACCCGCAAATAGGACTACAGAAAACAATTACGAGCTTCGTTGTCGCACATGTTCTCATTTTTAAATATTTTATAACTATTCTAGACTAAAGGGGACATTGAGGATGCCTAGAGACAGGTATGGGGGATTTTAATAATTTCATTTATATAAGAAATACTTACAGTAGGAAATTGTAATTTTAGGCATCACAGGAGACGTTCTCGGTCTCGTTCCAAAAGTTCTTCGTCTGAAAATGGCAAAGACCGTGGTGGAGTTAGTAGAGGAACGACGGTGCGAAGTCGTTCCAGATCTCCTAGGGAACGTTCCAGACGTCGTTCCCGGAGTAGGGAAAGGGAAATTAGGCACCGGTCCAGGTCCCCCCGAGATAGAGACACTTTCAAACCGGACAGAGACAGGAGGAAGTATGCACAAATTACATTCACCCCAAATTCAACATTACTATTTATATAGATGATGCATTCATTAATGTGGATGTTACCGTGTGTTACAGCCGATTTTCAAGAAGTCGTTCGCGGGAAAGGAGACGTCGATCGCGCAGTCTCCGAAGACGATCCAGGGAACGTAGAAGCAGAGACAGGTTACCTTTCTGAAACGCACTGTAATAGTTAACAATTACAATTTGGTTCAATACATAATAATGTACTTACTAAAAGGCGTTCGCGGTCTCGGGGCCGCGGTGACCGGCGAGACGATGACAAGACACGGACGAGCACTAAAGAAGCGAAAGTTAAACCCGAGCAGGCCGAGGAGAAGCCAGGCATTCCTGAAGTGGACAAGGTGCGTATGACCCACCTAAACAATTGAGAAATGTGAAACTTTTGTACCGTGATGGTAACCGGGTCTTGTTTCGCACCGTTAAAGGAAGCCGAACAGAAGCAGCTGGACCTGGAAATGCAGAAAAGGAGAGAGAGGATAGAAAGGTGGAGAGCAGAAAGGAAAAAGAAGGAGGAGGAAGAGAGTGGTGCCGTTCCACTCGTCATCTTGCCTCCCACAAAGAAATGGTCCCTGGAGGACGACGAAGACGAAGATCTGCCGCAACCGGGTGAAAGTTCCGAGCAGAAATCCAGCGAGGAAGAAGAGAAAGAAGATGGGGATGAAGATGCAAATAAAGAGAAAGATGCGCAAAAGGAGAAGGACGAGAAGATGGAAGAGGTGGAAGACGATGGCGTCGATCCCCTGGATGCGTACATGCAGGGTGTTCAGGAAGAAGTCCGTCAAATCAATAAAACAGACATGAGGAAATTCGGGAAGTCGCCTGTGGCAACATCAGCAGCTGCAAAAGTAAATATTGTTGTGATTGTGGCTTGACGTAAGCATTTCTTTCATCGTTTCTCTTGTGTAGCAACTAGCACCGGGGAAGGTAACGGTCCTCACAGGGTTAGCGAAGAAAAAGGATAAGAAGAAGGGAGAGTTGATAGAGCAAGATCAAGATGCTCTGGAGGCATGTTGCATTAGTAAATCACTCGTAAAACAGAGGAAAAATGCTTGATTACGCGCCGTTTTGAATTTCAGTACTCGTCCGAAGAGGAAAAGGGTGAAGACTTACAGACTGCCATGTCAGGATTGCAGAACAAGCAGAAGAAGCTCCTTCAGCTTGTCGATCACACGCAGATACAGTACATGCCGTTCAGGAAAAACTTCTACGTAGAAGTCCCCGAACTGGCGAAGATGACTCCGGAAGGTGCGCCGCGACACGAGTCGAATGTAAACGTTGTTCTGTAACCGTAAAAATGGGTTTAAAAAATGTATTCATTGGGTCAGATGTGGAAGAATACAGAACCGAATTGGAAGGGATTCGGGTACGTGGCAAGGGATGTCCGAAACCTATTCGGACGTGGGCTCAGTGCGGCGTGAGCAAGAAAGTTTTGGATGTCCTCAAGAGGTACACCAAACTTGGAATAGATAAATAGAAAAACATTTTCTTGATTTTGTCCGTTTGCAGGCACAACTACGAGAAACCAACGCCTATTCAAGCCCAGGCCATCCCAGCAGTTATGAGCGGCCGAGATATAATCGGCATCGCAAAGACGGGCAGCGGGAAGACGCTAGCTTTCTTAATTCCCATGTTCCGCCATGTCTTGGACCAACCTCCCCTTGAAGATGATGATGGTCCCATAGGTATACCTTCTTAATCCATCCGTTTTCCCATTGTTGCTCATTTACCTTTGGAAACTTTCTTTTCCCCACTTACATACTTCTATAAAATCAGATGTAAAGTGAAATGTTATCAATTTTGACTATGCTTATTTTAACAGCCATCATCATGACACCGACCCGTGAATTAGCGATGCAAATTGGCAAAGACTGCCGCAAGTTCAAATCTCTGAACTTGAGGGCCGTTTGCGTTTACGGAGGCACCGGTATATCGGAACAGATCGCGGAGTTGAAGAGGGGAGCAGAAATAATAGTGTGCACACCTGGAAGAATGATCGACATGTTAGCTGCCAATAGTGGTTGGTTAATACGAAATATAATAATAATATCTATTTCGTTTTTCTTCCTTCACTTACTCTAAAATTTCTCACCGATCCAGGGAGAGTTACGAACTTGAGGAGATGCACGTACGTGGTCCTAGATGAAGCCGATCGCATGTTCGACATGGGCTTCGAACCACAGGTAGACATAAGTTTCTCTGGGGAAAATTTAGAAACTGATTAAGAAATTAAAGCATTTTTTCCAATGATTCAGGTTATGCGTATCATCGACAACATCCGTCCCGATCGGCAAACCGTCCTCTTCTCGGCCACTTTCCCGAGGCAGATGGAAGCACTGGCCAGAAGAATCCTGACAAAACCGATCGAGATTCAAGTTGGTGGCCGAAGTGTTGTATGCAAAGAAGTGGAACAACATATTGTTAGTATTGGCCCCAACACTTGTCGCGTCTTTACGAACCAAATTGCGGGAAAGGAAAAATTGTTCTATCAAACCTTAAACTTCCGAAAATATATACATTAGGGAACAGTACTTACCTTGTGGCAAGATGGCCGAGAAAGACCTAAAAAAACATGAAATGTGTTTTAGAAGCGTTTCCGTGGTCAAATTAGACATATCAATGTTTCTTACGCAGGTGGTCCTTGAAGATGATCAGAAATTCTTGAAGCTTCTCGAGCTGTTGGGATTCTACTGGGACAAGGGCAGCGTTTTGGTGTTTGTGGACAAGCAAGAAAACGCCGACATTTTGCTGAAAGATCTCATGAAGGCATCGTACCAGTGCATGTCGCTTCACGGCGGCATCGATCAGTTCGACCGTGACAGCACTATGTCGGATTTCAAATCGGGAAAAGTCAACTTGCTGGTAAATTAAAGCCTACTCAAATCTCACAGTTAACATCAGGCTTTTTCCTATGTTTCATTTTCCCCTTTCTAACTCAACGGAACAGATAGCAACATCTGTTTGCGCACGCGGATTAGATGTCAAACATCTGATTTTGGTAGTGAACTACGACTGCCCGAATCACTACGAGGATTACGTTCACCGCTGTGGGTATGTTCATCTCAATGATTATTAGATACGTGCAAACTTTGTAAATTACCATCGTTTTAGGCGAACCGGAAGAGCAGGAAACAAAGGTTACGCTTACACGTTCATCACTCCTGATCAGGAACGTTATTCCGGCGATATGATTCGCGCCTTAAACTTGTCAGAAAATCCTATTCCTCCAGAACTTCAAAAGATTTGGGATGACTACAAAGCGAAACAAGAATCGGTTTGTAAACAATATATTAGAAAAATTTTAGGCCTTATTACATAAATGGTTGCCTTCCATTTCAAGTTTTACGCATTATATCGCGTCAAGTTTGAAAGAGTGTAATTTCAAGATTTCCGTTTTCTTAGGAAGGAAAAAGGGTTAAGCTAGGTGGTGGATTCAGTGGGAAGGGATTTAAATTTGACGAGGCTGAAGCCCAAATGGCACACGAGAGGAAGAAAGCTCAGAAAGCAGCGCTGGGTCTCCAGGACTCGGACGACGAAGACGCGATGGACGACGTAAAGATTTTTACCGAACAGCGGTGTATCGTTATCTGAAACCAATCGATTTGCCCTTTTTCTACTTCCTAGATTGATCAGCAGATAGAAAGCATGCTTGCTCCCAAGCGAAGGGTTAAAGAAGTGACGGCACCGATCATAATCCAAAGTAACCCTGCTGCTGCGCCGCTGTTGTCCTCCACCATAGCTAATCCCGAGAAGCTGAAACTGGCCAAAATGCTCGCTTCCCGTATAAATATGGCCAAAAACCTGGGCCCGGATGCCAAGGTATCTACTCAGCAGGCAGCGGAGGCTATTCTCAAAGGAGAGATGATGACCCCTCAGCAAATGGTTTCCGTGAGTTTAGTCTTGCGTACGGTTTTAACTTTGATATGGTATCCCATTTTGGAAATAATAATGTGTAATTTTGAAGCAGGCCAAGACCGTGGCGGAACAACTGGCTGAAAAATTAAACGCCAAACTTAACTACCAACCGAAACCTGAAGACGAGATCAAGGAAGAAGAACAGGTTGAGACTTTCAAGAAGTACGAAGAGGAACTGGAAATCAATGACTTCCCGCAGCAAGCGCGCTGGAGGGTTACTTCGAAGGTATACCATGTCAAAAGTTTCTAACGGGTCCATCAACTAACTCTAATCTCTGAATGTGTTATCAGGAGGCCCTTGCGCAAATCAGTGAATATTCCGAAGCCGGGATCACGGTCAGGGGGACTTTCTACCCAACAGGGAAAGACGCGAAGGATGGAGACCGCAAACTGTACCTGGCCATCGAGAGCACCAATGAACTGGCAGTTTCAAAAGCGAAAGCGGAGATCACCCGACTCATAAAGGAAGAGTTAATCAAACTGGTACGTTGTCCGCATCTCCACCTAATAACCGACTACCATCTGACTTCACATTGCTTTTTCTCACTCCACTTTCAGCAAACATCCTACCATCACATCAACCGAGGCCGATACAAAGTGCTGTAGGGTCGTGTTCGCCACGTAGCACCATCTACTATCGAGGACTCTTGACCAATGACCACCCCTGCAACTCGCTTATTCGACTGCAATGTACTATTCCTCGTAATAAAATTTGCAAGCGGTTTAATTTGAAAACGCGGTCATCGAGTTTGTTTCCTCGCAAGACCGAAAGGCACATTTTGTTTTTACGCTTTGGTCACGAGCGAACCTCACGTTATCGTAACGATAAATACTGTATATACTTTCTCATCCTTGTTCTTTGGTCACGAAAGACGTAATGTACACGTATCATCACACCGGATGGACCGCGCTCGCTTCGCACCGCGCGATCGATGGCAACAGAAAACTTACTGCGGGCAGATTACGGTCACCTGTAACTTACACCGTAGGTGCAAGTGACCCTTGGTGCGTGCGTCGATGCAACGGCCATCAGAAGAGGCAGGTCGCTCCTGTCCACCGCGAGGGCCGAGGTTACGGTGTTCACGTCTCTCGGACCTCCATCCTCGAGGTGTTCGGCCAACAGACGACTCTTGAAGTACAGTTCCTGAAGCCGGTCTTCCAGATGCATGATGCACTATTCGTTCCAAAGGATAAAACATTATTTTTAACCTATCAGCTGATAAACTTCAATTGATATATACAGGTGTATACTCACAAATTCAGGAGACATGTGAATCTTCCACAAGTGCAGCAAAGTTTCCATCATTTGAGCAATGAGCTGCGAAAGGGTTACTCGAGCTCCCAAGTGACTGCTATCACCATCCGGACCGTTTGTGGCACTTTGACTGGAAGCCAGTTCCACCGACCTACCACCATTCAAACACAAAATTAATTCATTGTTTCCATCAAGAGAGACATTACGAACTTACCAGAGATCCGTGTCGGCCACTATGCAGACCGCTTCGCTGATCGGTTCGTCGATGACCGGGTTCTCAACAGCGAACCTCAGATCGGCGTACAATTTCTCCCGGGGAATCTTGGACGTGGTTCCTTGCAAGGCAAAGTCAGGCACGTAGTGACTCGTGATGTCCGCCATCAGCGAACGACCGAAGCTGCAGTAAAACTCCGCCGAAGAACTCCTCACTTGCTTCACGTCAGATCTACGCGGAAAGTAACCACCAATAAGATGTTGTTCTGTACGCAATATACTTTTAAGCAACTTACTTTGGCAATGGAACTTCAACCGCTGCCGCTACAACATCGCTGCACGTGGACCCGGGACTTGCCGGAACTTCCTCGAGGGACATTTCGGGAAAACACTGCTGGCACTCGTCCGTCTCCTGACAACCGCACATCTTTTCCAGCAAACTGTCCCTGCTGACCAGCACGTCACCATCACTACCGTTGTCACGTATCGCATCGGACAGCGATGTACTCGACTGCACCGTCCTCAATGTGCAACAGTCATCCTGCCGTTTCTTCTTTCCAAAGAAGTTTTCCTTGGCCGTCTGCAGCTTTGCCTCGAAGTTTGCATCATCGAGCATTTTCAGCTCCACGTTCTCATCGAAATACTCGTCAAACATACTATTGGAACGTTCAAACTGACTGAAACGTAACTTATTGTAGTCACGCGGTAACATGTTCACCATCCGTTGCTTCGGCCTCATCTGCTTCCTCAGGGCTTCTTGCTCGACGACGTTGTTACTTACAACACTGCGGCCAACGTTCCTCAAGTGTTCCACCTTTGCCGTAGGAATGCCAAGGTCCAAGGCATGCACGGCCAACGCGTGTTGCTTTCCTTCGGAGTTTCCTTCCGCAAGGGATATGTTTGACATACTTTCCTCGCAGCTACGAAAGCCGGAATCGCACCTGGAACACGGTTCCGGTTGCCCTGTAAGTGACTCGGTGGTACCTTCTACCCATTTCCTCACGTCCTCTTTTATTTTCACCTCCCCTTTGACGATCACGTGAAGTCCGCAAGTACACACGGGGGCTTCTCTCTCCGGAGAGGTTCCCCGAAACTGTCGGAACTTCTCCGAACATATCTCCATCAGTGGGATGTCCCCGATGGTGAACGTCACCTTCCCGTTGTTGCGAGAAAAAGGCCGGATTCGTACAGCGGAGTCTTCGTTTGCGACGGACCTCAACGATCCTTCGGACGCAACCCGATGGCAGTTGCGCGCCTTCCTGCACACGCAGTCCAACAAACCACACCGGTTGCAAGAAGAAGGTGTTGCCGAACTTATTACACTACTGTCATTTACCTCGGTGCATATATTGCTCGTGATTAGCGGACAAGGCTTTTTACGATTGGCGCGTGGCGGAGGCACTGGTTTTTCACTTCGAGTTGGGACACTTTCTTGCGCGGTGGCTTCTGACGGAGGAACTCGAGACTCGATGGTTTCGTAGACTTCACTGCACCGTACAAAGTAACCGATGATGTTTATCATCCTACGCACTACGTGGGTCTTTTTACCAACGATCACAGTCTTCGCCAGTTTCCGGGGGAAGCCGAGAGAACCGTACAGATCCCTGGGAGAGAAAATACTTTTATTAAATGTACTTGTTAGTGGCAAATTGCATGACGGTCATCACCATTGTACTTACCCTAATTGAACCCAGAGAGGGTTGTACGGGTGCGATTTGGCAAACATGTCCAACTGAAATTCACAGAAAACGGTTTGATAAGTCTCCTTCATTTGTATTAGGTATCATAATATCGTTTCAAATTGTTATCTTACCCATTTAGCCGTGTGCTTCTTGTGGAAGGATTGACTAGGAGGGATTCCCGCAGGAGTTACGGTCGGTACCCAAGCCAGATGATGAGTGAGAACCGCGGTGAGAAGCGTGCTTACGAAACTGGGTAACAATGCAAACCATTAAGATGTTGCATCGATCGGTTAACTATTTTATAATCTAACTTACAAGTTGGTGGCTTTGGTGTCAAATTGTTCCAAGGTGTTCATGAATTCCGCTACGAATCTCGCGCTGATGATTCGCCGCCGTTCACTGGGAACCATCATCGAAAGCCAGACGGGTTCGTCGAGACGAGGAGCGGTGTACAGATCGTAGATGGACTGCTGAAGCACTTCCAAGCCCTAAATATACAATACAATGAAAACTTCATTAATAATACTGTTTTATTCATCACATCTCCTACGTCAAAGATACAATAATAGAAATGAAAACACAAATTCATGGGCCGCACGACGTTTCACTGCGTTTGCTTATTGCGATCGATTTCATTATCTATTTTGTAACTATTCTCGCAATTCGCATTAAGACATTACTAATATTTAATCCTATTTGAAAACTGTAAAAGATCAAAATCTGATGTTCAAATAGAAATTTAATTCGTTGAGAACTCTGAACTTTTCATACATATCAAGCAAAACTATGAACTGTACGTAATTAAAACTGCGGTGTTGCTTTACATGTCAGCAATATTTTCCTAAATGATGAATATAATCTAATGATCACATTATAAAGCACATTAAAGTATCCCACGCAGGATCATTCAAACTTGAATAGCATTAGCTGTGAAATTAATCATGGTGTCCAAGTTCACGGTGACAAAATCCCTTCAGAATATATCACATACAATTAATGTTCAATTCAAAATGGTCACTTAAATGTAAATGTTGCTCATTATAAACCCAAATTACAATTATGCAAATATACGTGTACAGTTATGAATAAATGGAGGTTTTTTAAAATAGTTGTGAACGCATGGAACTAATATTTTGATTGTGATGGACAGTGTGTAAACACCCGTGTAATTATGTTATTGCCATTACTATCTCTTAATTTCTTCATGTGATACAATATACACAACTCATGTGATGTTGTAAAAAACCACGTTATTTTGGCTGCCACCCAAGTCAGCGGAAAAGTCACGCGCTGGTCAAATGCGTGCACTTGGCGCCATTTCCCTCTCCTTATTTTAACAGTGTTACCATTTGCTATGTCTCGCTTTGAAACCTTGTCCTCACCTCCATGACTGTGGTGACAAACTGCCTCCGGTTGCTGTAAGCTTTTTCAACTGTCGCGCTTAACTTGTTGATGTGGCTTTCGACCAGAGTCACGTGATTGAAGAAGAAGCTCTGGAACCTCCTGCAATAAACAAACATGTTATTAAATTCTCATTAATAACATTAGGTTCCCTGATCAGAAACACTCTTACTTCTCTTCTTCCTCTTCGTCGCTCAGCGATATGATGACCGACATGCCCAATTTGGTCCTCTTGTGGATCCCCAGGCTCCCCTAATAAGAGCAATAACCACACATCAGTGTCCGGAAGCTACACGGATTTTGTGGCATTGTAGATGACCAAGTCTTACCTCTGATCCGTGGTTGTTGCCGTTGTCACAATGTCTTCTAAAACCAAACTCGATGCTCGTGGAAATGTTGCGCTGCAACCTCCTCTGCAAACTGTTATAGCTGCCTGACCTAACCATGGAAGCCAAGTTGCTGCTGCTTCCTTCAGGGGTTGAGACACTGCCATTCAGCAAACTGCTGTAACTTTCATTCGACTCCATGGAACACGGTGTTGTCCTCGTAATGTACTCCAGTTCCTCGCTGTGAGGAAAATGCGCCCCTAAATTCAACGGCACGCTTTGCGCTGCACGTAGAAAACCCAAATATTATTACTACAGTTCAATTCTTAGAGTGAACATTTTTACTGTTACATAGCACGCTTACAAAGGGCATTTTCGGTTTCATTGCAGGATGAAGTCTCCTCAGACACCGAGTTCTGAAGACTGCAAGAGTCTTCAACGTCCCGACCGCTATTCGTAACAAATTTGGTTACCGTCTTGAACGCGTCAAATGAAGAGTGTATAAATTTCTTACCATTGACTGAGCATAGAAGATGGTGCAGGAAATATTTTAGTGACCATGAGCTGAGGAGGAGACCTGATGGTATGTATTTTGATTGTCGAGCCGTCGTAGGTTAAAGGGGCCGAACCGAATATCATCTCGCCGAGCATCTTGGCATCGGAGCACGGCCGCAAGTACTGATATTGAATCGTTCTTCCGTTAAACATGAAAACGCAAGGGATATAATTATAATAAAGGTAGTGAGAAAATAATTAACCTGGTAGACAGTCCCATTCGGTGAAACCTCCGTGTAACCTTCCTTCCTCTCCCTACGACAACCTCCGCTTGAATTCGGTTCCAGGTCCTTGGGTCCTTGCAACTGACAGTAGAATCGGCCAAATCCGCATTTCTTCAACGAAATAAATCCCATTATATTAAACTTTTCAAATATCACCAGCTGTTGACATTACGTAAACTTTTCATTCATACGCTGCGCAGATTTTTAAAACTTGAGTGACATATTTTCAAATTAAATTATATATGGAACGCAAATATTATTCCATTATCTCACCTGTTGGGTTGGTCCAGTGGTCTTGATGGATTGTGAATCAAGCAGCAATTTTCTACCACGCCATTCGCATTCGCGAAAAAGTAAAACTCGGATTTGATCCTTGCTGAAACTGCGGGATTCATCTTTGCTGGAAAAATACAAAACAGGCCAAATTATATTATTCAAACTGTATATGTGAATTTGTACCATGCCCTATTTGATAACCTGTTACAATTCAGAGCAGTGAAGCAAACCTTGACACTTATATTTTTTATGCTTTTTGGAAAGTTTGTAATTTATTTTCTTTTTTCAGCAATATGGTTAAAATTATATCTATACATAATCTGGAAGTATTTTCACTCTGCTATGGTCCAATGCAATTTATTGAAAAATAACAAAATGGCTACAAATGCGTCATTTCCATAATTGCAAACAGATTAAAATCAATTTAATTGTGAAAAGTAATATTTTAAAATTTTATGATACATACAATATGAAGTCTTCACAATTCGTATCAATATTTTTTTAGAAAATGTGAACCTAATTCAGGCCTAAATTATAAATCCTATTTTTAAGACGGGAAATCTGAGGATATCCGCTTTTCCTCGGAAGTAAATAAAATAAAGTCACGCCCCAAAAACTTAAAAGAAAAACAGAAACTGCACCTTTAAACTGTACTGGAAGTAAAGTTAAATTTACACTGGCCGTTTGAAACCAAACACTACTTTCAAATCCCAAAAAAGGAAGCTCCTAATTTCATTTTTTCATGCATTCATTTAAAAATCGCCCTGTTAATTATTTTTACCGGAAATTTACCGAAAATGACTCTACACTAATTCGCCAATTTAAGTGTTTCCGTTATTTACACGTCGCAAACGAAATCAATCTGCATCTCGGATTTTTTCCATTCGTTTGATCGGGTGCAAAATTCAAGGATGGCTTCATTTCGTTTCCGCAACTTTCTATCGCCCGATACGAAGCCGTGCAATATGCGGTGACGTCACGCACGCTAATTCAGTGGGTGACGTCACCAGATATTGCACCGCACTCTACGAACGTGCAATAATGTTGCAAAGTGGTGATTGTATCTCACGTGGTGCGGCGAAATGAATCATGCCAGATCGCGAAGGTGTATCGCACGTGACAGTGACGAAAACACCTTCGTGACGTCACGGTAAAACTCCACAACACTCTCTCAATAAACATCTGTGCGGAAATAAATACAAAATACAGAAATTTCTAGAGAAAAACGACGAAAAGTACCATGTAAAACTGGCGACATTCACGAACTTGCTCAGAGCAATTGCTCAGAGTTGGCGATTAGGACTTTTTATAGATTGAATTCGGCTACTCAAACGTAATTTCTTGTGAATATTAAAATAAAAACGTACATTTTAATTTCACTTGTAATTTCGGCTAAATACGGCGTCGAGTTTTTCGTTCGAATGAATTAGGAAACGGAAATTGTAATTTTTTTGAAATTTTATATTTACCTAAGTGGAGATGGCGCTTCTTTTGCGGGTTCCAATTTCGAATTTTTCTTTCGACCACCGAAAAGGTGAGCTAATCTAGCCATTAGCGCGACATTTGATCGATGAAATGTGGATTCGAAACAACCGAAATACAACAGAACAGAACAGCGGCGCCAGATGCCAACTCCAAAACACCAACGACACAAAACTCGTGATTCCAAAAATCGTCGAACGCGGTCATGTGGGCGAGTTGCGAGATTCGGCCGCTTGGGGGCGATACGTGACGATAGCAAACGTCGTGGCGCCAATTTCAAACTACGTAATGCGCCAACCAAACGTTCAAAAGCAGTCAATTACGAAAAACTATTCAGGTTTTTGCCGATTTCCAAAACTACCCGATCACAATTTAGGCGGGAGATACCGCTTTTTAGAACAAACATGATGCTTAATAGCCAAAAGTAATTACCATTCTATACATTTGAATCGAGTAATGGCTGCCAGACTTCACAAAGAAGTTTTAGAAAGACCATACACTCTTGGAAAGACTTATTTGAACATGAAGAAATGTGATACATAGTAGATTATGTTATTTGAATTTAAATTCAGTGTTAGATACGAATAAAGTGACTTATTTGTGATTGGAAATTGAACTCGAGAAATTGGCAAACTAATCGTAATAAACCATAATAAGGATTTCAAAAAAGTAGGGTATATAAAAATAAACAAGATTTAAAACTCATAATCTTTATACCCATATTTCCCATATCTATACTTTGCGTGTTTCCCCTTAATGATAAATTTGCCACCAGATAATCAATTCAGTCCTAATATCTTCCAGATCAATTGCTTTTTATCAACAATATTTCCAGAAATTGGAGTTGACTTCAGTTGTAGTCGTAACTTAAATTTATTCTATATATTTTATACATTTTTGCAGATTATTATTCAAAAAGTTCAATTGTTATTATTATTTGTTAACGTGCACTTAATTTGGAAGTTTCAGCAAGAGAATCAGAAAACACAATATGGCGGCCATATTACATAATGGCCAATGGAAAAAATGATGCTCGTGACAATGGGCTGAATTTGTTGCCATGGAAACGAACTCTTACTTTGTTTACTCGCAAAATATATGATGTGGGATTGGCTTTTGGTACACACGCATGCGCAGCAGTGATGGAAAATAATCAATTGACAGTTGCTGCTGATTTTAAGGCCGGAAGTTTGATCACAAAAGATATGTTCAGAACCAGACAGGTAAGTGATCATTAGCAGTGTATCACTTTAATCTCTAATGTTAATTATTAAGTTTGTCCTACCATGTCATTCATTAAAATGACAACTTACTTTTTTCTTTAATCTTATCATTTCATTACTTTGGCTTCCAATCCATTAAGCACCATTTATAATAAGTATCTATTAAATTTATATTGCATCTGTGTATATAATCATATGATGCACCTTGTATGCAATGAATAAAGAATCGAATTTCTGCAAAATACCTGATCACCTTAAAAGTGGTTTTCAAGATCATGTATTTTACTATGTATATCCATTTGCTTTTTAATCAATAAATAATTTGCTAATTAATTGGCAGCAGTACTTTAATAGAGTTCATTGCACTCACAGGATCATATTTTAGAAGAGATATAGGACCAATAAATCAATACAGTATACCTATAATAAATGATGTACTACATCATAAGTAAATGGGGGAAAATGATTGGTCAAATATAAGTGAGATTAAGTCGATAATACACTCTTGATAACAGTGAAAGGATTTGTTGACAGGTGGTCGTTATGGGAAATAAATTGACCACAGCTTTAAAAGTCATTAGAACTTGATTCATACCTTTGCCAACGTACTTATGGATAAATACGAAAACTTGGGCATCGTCGGTGAAGGAAGTTATGGTATAGTCATGAAATGCCGACACAAGGAAAGTCGTCAGATTGTGGCCATCAAGAAGTTCTTGGACTCTGATGATGACCAGCTCATCAGGAAAATAGCTCTTCGTGAAATACGAATGCTAAAGGTATATATGCCAACAAAACTAAATTTAACAGGTAGTTCATTTACATTATGTTGTAAAAGAAAATACATTTGGAATCTTCCAAACACTTATAACCACTCTTGTTATATAACAAGAGTGATTACAAATATAAAAGACAGTTTATGGAATAGAAAATTACATAGAATTTAATGAAGCAATCACACTAATTAAAATATAATAGATACAAGGAACTAAAGCAGAACTTACTTATGGAGTTGTGCATGCAAAGGCATTCATTATATATACTTATTAGATTAATGGACTTACATAATGTGAAACTCGTTGCGCAGAAACTACACCATGAGAATTTAGTTAATTTGATGGAGGTGTTCCGGCGCAAGAGACACCTCTTCCTCGTCTTCGAATACGTCAGCAACACCATTCTTGACGTGCTTCAACAGCACCAGCCTGGAGGAATTGACTCAGAAACTTGCAGGAAATACATTTGGCAGACTGTTAGAGCAACAAGTTTCTGTCATTCCAACAATGTAAAAGCCATACATCTGAAAACAATCAATTCATATAAATAAAGCTCACATAAGTTTTCATTTTTTAGATAATTCACCGTGATATCAAACCTGAAAATGTGCTCGTAACAAAACATGGAATTGTCAAGTTGTGTGATTTTGGATTTGCAAGGATCCTTTCAACACCAGGAGTGACTTGCACAGATTATGTGGCCACGCGCTGGTACCGTGCCCCCGAGTTGCTCGTTGGTGATGCCAAATATGGAAAGTACGGAATTAATCTATATAAGGGGAAAAATACAAAAGGAAATTTGTTAAAATCAATTAAATAAGTATCTACAAACAACAATTGATCATGTTTGAATATAGAGAAGTCGATATCTGGGCCATCGGATGCTTGTTCGCCGAGATGAAAACCGGTGAACCGTTGTTTCCTGGAGAATCAGATATTGATCAATTATTCCGAATACTTTGCCACATTGGTGAACTTGGTAAGTTTCCAATACTAACAATATATACTCTTAAATATAAATAATGTTTGGTATACGGAAGGATAATTACAGCTATAACAACAATTTTCTAATGAAAGTGGCCCAGAATACTATATTTTTATGCTATAAATTAACAAATGCGTTTTATTAAAATGTTTAGGTGACCTGGCACCAAGGCACAAAGAAATCATATCTAATAACCCAATGTTCAAAGGATTGAAAACTCAAAGTAAGAATACGGAACAGCTGCAAGTGAAATTCGCAAACTGGGACAAATATTCCTTGAAATTTCTCCAGGTTAAAATACACTGCATGAATATAAACCAACATTTCCGCATATAATAATGCAAGTAACTTCTTGAAATTACTAAATAGGACTGTCTCAAACTGGATCCTGATGAGAGAATCCAAACCTGTCATCTTTTAGAACACCGCTACTTCACCTGGGATGGGTAATAATATAAAAATGAAATCAATGTGACCCTATATGCAAATTCTAAACTATAATCACAATTTCATTAACCAGTTTCCGAGAGAAGTTTCACATGGAATTTAGAAGAAAATTACAAGAGGAATTTTCAAAATGCCATTGGATGTTACAGCAACAAACCGGCAATCGGGTGGAAAAAGACACAAGGAAAGAAACAGTTAAAGTCAGATTCATAACATTTTAAGCATGTAGTCATAGCTAAATAAAGAGCCCAATTGTAATTATGTACACATAGGATCAATTGCCAGAAGAAAACAAGTTTTCATTCGCATACCACGGGCTTCCGCCAACTACTTCGAAGGCCCGTGTCCCTGTAAATCTCACAAAGACACCAGGAAAAGTGACACAGTTCATGCCATTTATCCCTCGTATCGTCACCAACGAAACCACTCAAGTACTATAACATCTGGTGGAGAATCAATAAGCAATTCGGTGTTTTGCTCAAAAAAATGTTACCGTAGAATCAAGATTACGAACCGAGCGAAATCAAGACCACGCCTCTCGCCATCATCCCACCCATTACTCACCCACGGATAATGCACCAGCAACACGGACACGGAGGAACAATGACACCACATCCTTTTCAAGCACTTGCAGCAAACAGCGGAGATGATTTGGAACCAATTTGCAATTTAGGAAGCGCGCGCACAACGTACGGAACCTAAGAACAGACAATTGAATTTAAATTCCAGTTACATACCCAAATACAACTATGAGAATTACTTTAATATTTTGCAGGTCCATGGAAAAGTTGGCCTTATCTCCAACTCCTAGCATATTTCCACCCAGTAGGTCACCACGCTATCATGGGTCTTTGGCGACAGAAATGATCGCGGTTAAGAAAATGGCCCGCACGGACATGAACTTTCCAAGAGTCCAGGATTTGGAACATGCCGATAGGAGTTTCCAAATTGGATCTCCATCAAGTAAGGCCTTGGGACGTAAGTGTGTATAAAATAGCAAATGATTACTAGCTAGTAAAAAATCCGCAGATTGAGCAACAACATTTTTCCAATCATTTCCAGTTTCTGTCAACCCCAACAATGGCAACACTGCTCAGAAATTATTTTCATTACAAGGTAGTTTCCCAAAATTTCTGCCACAAGGACCTTCGAGCCCAAAACAAAAAGAAACCGGTTCTCCAACAGCTTCTAATTTCCCCGGTCAAAATAGAGAGTATTTGCAGCCAAACATCAGCTTTCCACGGTGGCCCAACTCGTAACTTAAATCTACAGAGATGAATTGAATGTTGCACATTTGATTAGGTACAACTCTGGCCAAAAGTATTGTCGCATTTTGCTATCCTGCAGCACACGATAAGCGACAATACTTTTGGCCAGAGTTGTACCATTCAGTAGAATGTTTTAACCAGCCACAATGCAGACAATCTACATTATCTAGTATCACTTATAGTGAAAATGAAATGCCTAGATAATGTACTACATGTGTAATACAATGTACAACTTGTTTGATGAATATATAAACTAATAATTTGCTTCCACTGTAATTTAAAACATTAAAACTTTTCGGATCGATATACTATGTTAATATGTTCTATTTCTACACAGAAATTCCTCTGCAAATCTTGTAAATTATTCAAAATATCCGATAAACGACATTCATATTATAATTTCAAACAATTCAATTCAATTACAAAGCCCAAACGAACAAGTGGAGCCGGACACCGAAACATCTTCAAATTCAGAGAAAACACATTAAAAACCGAAAAATGGTGCCATAACACTTGAAATGTCAATTAAAATGAAATCACCGAATAATTATGCAAATTCACACTTTATTCGAAATAGAGTATTGCTCTCTGTACTTATATGGATCGAGTCATTTTCAAAGTATCCTATTGGCAATGATATCGCATTTTTTTGCAAAAAAATCTTGTAATAAAATTAAAAAAAAAATCCTGATTAAATAAATGGCCTTTAAATGCATGAGCTACGGACTGATGGGTACAGACTGACATTGCATTTCGAGTAACAAAAATACTTAACCGCACCACCTTAAATTCAATAAATTACTACGGTGGCATTTGCTTGGCACTAGTATCACAAGTGCGCAGTACGACAACGCTACTCGGTCACACTTCATATTTGCAAATATATAATAAATCGAGAGAAAAATATGGTTCTCATAGAAGGCCCTACATCACTCGAGAATGCATTTTGTACAGATTCGTGGATCTTCCACCGATGCGTATACCTTGGCCAGAAACACACTATGTATCTTACGTACAGCGTTGCCAAGTCCGAGTAAATAAATCGTCAGCGCAGATGAACTGGACTTATTCACTGGAACAGTTCCCATACGTTTGGGTTAAGCCTTGGCTGCGGACACGGTGTCAACAGGTACTCTTGGCCACTCTCCGTGATAGGATGCACCTGCGTGGAACATACACAATGTACACAAACCCTAGCTTACAGAAATGTTGTGCCATGTAAAACTGAAGTTTCTTTTAATGTAATGGTGGTTTTTGAGAAAAACACTGCAAAAATCAACCATTAATTTGAACAAACTGTGATTTGTATTTGAGAAATTTGGTATTTTTCTGCAAGGAGAATATGATCCGGTTGCTAAAATTCTCATTGGACTCAACTCAAAAAAAAAATAAAGGAATTATTAATTTATGCAAAGTTTCGGTTAGTCAACCAATATGGGTGTTCTCTTCCAGTTGACTGTAAACCGTTTTCACTGTAGTAGGTAAAGAATTCATACACTTACCCTGTGATATTGGACCAGCTCCGCGAGAGAAGCATGGTGCGTGTTCCCATCTCCAAAAAATTGGTAATAGTTGGTGGTGGCATCGATAAGGAAATGCTTACATCTATCCGGTGTACGGTACGAGATGGCGTAACCCCATATCCTTTCGCTCATACGAACCAAATATGTCCCCACCGGTTGCTGCAACAACACTTTCTCCGCATCCAATCGACTGATCATCCCTATATTATTAAGCAACCATCCATTATTATAGATATATAGGACGTAAGGCACAATTTCTCATTCACTCTCACCGTGAAACCAATCCGCCACTTGACCCGTTGCGGGATCGATGGCCGCAACCTTGTGAGACTCTGAGGAACGGAACCACTCGATGATGGCCGCCCGTGATGGTGGCTTATCTGGTCTATTCTTTGTCCTAATGAACAATACACATTTTAAACTTACATTTTACTATAATAATATACGAGGCAAATAACCTTCTAGTTCACACAAAACACAGAAATTGCCAGATGTCTGGCAATCATAAACACGAAACATACATATTAATTGATGCGCAGTAACACACTTGTGTCACATTCAATTTGAATAGCATGTACATCTGAATGCGAACTTGTTTTAAACAAATAACTTATTTGGTAGGTGACTAAGGTCCAGTTCAGGAAAATAAAGAAGGTCCAATAAAAAGTGCAGTAAAAGTTTGATAACCTTTACACAAGACCTTGTTTTAAATGGCGGAATATAATAGAGGATTACAATGAATACCTTGAAACTGGAATGGATAGTTGTCTCTTGGATGAATTGTATCTGTTGTTGCCCATCACGACTTCCAAGCCTTCGTTCTGCTTTTCCTGTAGCCGTTTATGGAAATCCATTGCTTTCAGGGCAAGATCCTTAATCTTTTTCTGTTCCCATGCTTTGGTTACATCTGCAAACACGCAACGTTACGCTATTATTCTTCTTATTTCATGTTCGACAAAGTGTTTGACAATACGAAAAGTGGAAGAAGATGCTTCAGAGTCATCACAATAGAAACTTATTTCACGGAAGAGGAATACGAGACATTTATCTTTTTCCCTGGATTTGCGACAATTTTAGGTAGAATGCTTACATATATTTTTAAATACATCAACTAATTGATTACTTAACATATTATACAACAAATGTAAAACCTAAGTACCTAGAATTAATTATTACCAACTTATTTAATATGTATGTAAATTGCTTGTTACCCATACATGTCAGTAAAGTCCATAATACTAACTAGGAAAAGATGAAGGATGTTTACATTCATTTACAGAAAAATTCCAAGTTTTTCCACCACAATAGAAAGTGCAACTTCCATTCATATACTACCTACATGAAGTTATATTGTCTGTGATGCGAAATCTTTCAACAAAGAACTCTCCATTTTCTTTTTTGACAAAATCCCAAACATTTCTAAGAAATTCCTGATCCCTAGCATCATGAGTCACTCATAATTGTACACATTCCAAGGTTCTTTGAATCCAATTTGTGGCTTAAAAAAGTACTCCTAAAGTACAGTCACGTACTGGTGAACAGCACGTCTTCACTTAACAATTCAAATATAACACCGCGCATAGTTGGTTCATTTTTTCTACGGAACGCTCCATTACATTTTGTAAATACACAAATACATAAATAAAAAGTATGTCAAACCTGTTGGAATCTTTAAATCGTTATTGGCAGCCATGTCAACATCAGTTGCTTGTTTGGAAATTGTAGAATCCTCCGTGTGTATTGAAGTTTGCGACAAGCCTTCCGTCACCTTCTGCAGCGTGTCTTGCCTCGCCTCTCGAATAAAGAACAATCTGGTCACACAATGTTACTATTTAAATGTCTGTCTTAATTATGATACCTTAAGCTGTTCTTGTTTCTTGGCAAGCCAATCCTTCTTCTCCTTCTCTTCCCTCTGCTCCATGTCCCTGATGAACATCTCGGACCGCAGCAGGGTGACGCGTACTTCTTCGTCTCCTTCGTCATCCGCCAAGATCCTGGCACGTTTTTCACCATCGACGATCGACTTTCTCCTTCAAAACAAAAACATACCCCTTATAAGTATAGGATACATTACAATACAACTTCTCCCACCATCATCCGTTCTAAAAACCTAGAAAATTTAAAAACCATCAAAATAAACCGGTCCAGTACACCGAGACATCAACTGCATCACAATTCATCATACTGAACATAGTAAAGAGGCCACTGTCTTATTCAACACTGAACTTATTTGTAACTAGATGACCTCCATTTGTAGACACAATTGCTTTTCACTCTTACACCGTCTCCTAAGTGCAACAAAAATGCTAACAGTTACATTCATCGGTGCAAATCTACTTTACAAATCCTAACCCATATTGTACCTTGTATACAGACTTAGTAAACATTGCAATTACTATTACAAAATCATTTACCATTGTGTTATAATTCTAAATTACAACAGAAGTTACAATATGGTGTGATACAAGTTTTACACGAATAAATTACACTTGCTTTAAATCTGTACAATGAATAATATAACAAAGCCAGGATTTATTTTAGTAGTATGTAGGTAGTTACATTTAAACCGAGTAAATAAATCTCAACATGTACTTGTTTGTAAAATGTTTTAGCACACTTTTTCAACCATGTTAGTGCTAATAATTTACTATAATCATAAATAATCATAATCTTGGTGATTACTTCAATGATTGGCATTTTCAGGTTAGCTAACTACTATGTCCTGTATTCGATGTTAGAAGATTATCCTAGTAGCAATTTAAAATCACCTTAACGAATAAGTAACTTGTATTTATATTTGTAAGATAATTACCTGAGAATGTCTAAAAAGCTATCCTCGAATGCCAAGCCTGGTTCATCCTCTGATGAAGAAGACATCTCCTCAGCATCTGCATCTCCCACAACTACAGCCTTCGGTTCACCATCTTCTCCGAGCGCAAACCGTACCCTTTTCTTCCCTGCAAAGTAAAAATTTAAATGTAGAAACATGTCAGTTAGTTATCTTCATACTAGACAAGACTGTTAACTTGATTGTAAACGAATGGATATTCTAATAACCTGGCTTTGGAGGAAGCCTGGGCTTGAGGAACTTGTTGCTGTCGGAGAGTTGCCACGCGTTGTACCTGCGTACTTGCTCCTCTCGCATTTTGCAGAACAGTGTCCTTCTCTGTTCATCTTTCAGACGGCAAAGAAGCTCTGGGTCAACGTACATATCTTGCAAGATCTGCTGCAGCATTTTTCCAATCCTTGCGTAACCCGCCGAAGAAGACCGCCACCGGACAAGTGACTGCTGTCACTGCGGATACAGAAAAACCCAATTTTCCAGTGGATTATTTGTGACACTGAGAAGAAGGAGGAGAAAGTGATATGCTATTCGCCAATTCATTTCATTTCTCCAAACAATCTGCAAGCGAATGCAAAGGGCCATTGTATTCGGCCAGCCATGATGTCCACCAAGCACACCAGTTGGCGCCTCGAAGGCTATTTATTTAGACTCTGGCCGTTGACCATTTACAAATAATAACTCAAAACCTACACGACTTCACAGCACCGAGATTACTGCAATTATGAAAACGCTTAATTACAAACAGTTTATACATCCTTCTCAGATTCATAACACTATGGTGTCATGGCCGCCATGAAACCAAAACTCCACCTACGTAAATTCACCCAAAAAGTTTAAAACATAAAAACAATTCTTAATTACGTATTACTACAATTGCACAATTTCGTACTAAATAACAAATTACATTATCACATTTTATACATATTTATATACAGGAAATTGGTTTAAACAGTTGCATAAGTGCTGTCTTGCAACTAGATAGCAACTAATTAATATTGCTTACAAATTTATTGAAAGTATTATTTTATGTACCCTTTTATTTACTATTTTATGTACTATTTTATGCACCATAAGTGTTTTATTATTATGTTATTTGGAAATAAGGAAACTGTTAGCAAAATTATAGTATTAGCAGTATTAGGTACCATTTTATTCAATTTCTACCACAAATTATTCAAACCTAATTAAGCCTGTTATTAATAACAATTTAGCAGCAACGTTTTCTAACCAGTGGACAAACTTTCTGTTAACCAGTGCCAATGTACCACCAGTGGCACACTGTATATGCATCATTCAGATAAGTAGACTTTGATTTTTCAGCGTGGTGGTAGGTACAGCGTAAACCTATGATTACATTTTTTACAGCTTAATATAATTCTGTTTGCCAAAAAAACAACAAAAAGAATCTTAAAAAAGCCAAAACTGTTTCTACTTTGTATATTTTTTAGGACACACACGGTTGAATGATAAGGAAGTATCAGGGAACACTGTTCCCACACCATGAACCTGATTTGGATTGTCAATCGACAAGTTGCCGGAAGCAAAAATTGTCGATGATCTCGATAAAAGCTTTGCTTACACAGAATTTCAAATGTAAACTAAACACTCAACAGTAGTGGAAACATAATTAAACAAGTGTTACATCAAAAGCCCATTCATTTTTGCCTAAATGCACATTTACCTTCTCGAAGACGGTCCGACAACAGTTGCCTTAATTCAGATTTACACTGTAATTATCATTTTCTTTAAACTTTTGCCTCATCCTGCATAATATATAGACACTTGATAACCATATTAATCCTATTTAAACAATATTTCATGCGAAAATCAAGATTTTCATACTACGTACAATGTATTTAACTCGCGAGAACTTCTTACGCGCACGCTACAGTTGGATTTTATGGAACTTTGTAAGTTACAGCAGCTCTGTTTTCAATTTAACTTACTATATTTTAACATTTTACTTGCTTTATAAGTGAACAACTTTAATTCTGCAAGGTAGAAGACGTGTTTCAAAGCATAACTAGGGTTTTTTGCTTGCGGAGGACCGCGTAATCACGAAATCTGTGTTTTGGATCATTGATCATGATATATTTCAGTGGAGAAATGTAGAAAAGGAAATAGAAAGTGACAAACTGTTGACAAGGAAGTTTGATCAGTGGTCAAGTGCCAACAGCATCCAGTCGTTGGACAAGACACGGAGATGCCAGCGAAGATGGGATCATGTAAACTCTCCACTCGGGAAGTGCAATGCACTCATTAAACCAGCCAACAAACGATTTACTTTTCCCACACAAATCCAATGCAGCGAGTTTGAGAAAAATGTGTTGAAAAAGTGAAAAATGCAGCGAAAATAGAAAGTTGAAATAAAGAGAGCGTGCGAATCAAATTTCCCACACGTTCACTCAAAACTGTACCGTTTTTCCAAATTTTCACAGCAAACCAACTTTCTTCCATGCATTCAATCGAGAAAAGTTGGAAACAATAAGCATAAACGTTTTCTTTAATCTCCAAACATTTGCAATTACTATTTTTCTTTTCGCTATACTAAAAGCACGAAAAGAAATTTACGCTAAAGTGAAATTGGAAAAATTGGAATTAAGTTTCAACAATGTTCAGTAAGGTATAATAAATGGTAATTACTCTATTCAATAATTTTAAAAATATAACCTAAATTTATATTCCATAATAGAATAAAAAAAAATAATTTGAGCCATTACAAATTCTTGATCGCAAATCTCATGAAGCCAACCATGAAACTTTATACATAGAAACATTAAATGAATGTAGCATGGTAATGGAGTAATTATGAGTTGATTAAATGACCATAATCAATGTAAAAATGTTATACACATGTACGTTTATTACATTTAAAATATGGAATATAATTTAGAAAATTATGTCAATGTCAGTAGATGATCATACAATTTTTTTAGGTTTTAGATTCATTTTAATGATTGGTTGTCCTGAATGTCCATTCAAAATTGTACCAAAGATGATTGTACAATGAAGAATTGTATACTGAACAGTGTGGTATAATATCAAGGATAATAATTTAACAATTTAATAGTAATAATACAGGAACTGGAAATGACATATTCAGTAGGATTGGAAGTTGACAGTGCGCCATGGTACCATGTTTTGAACAAAAAACCACCTGCGTCTGCAACATTTTTACATTCATACAAATGTGTCTGTTATTTGCAAGGTATTACTTAAGCTTGGCGGTTTGCCATACATCGGATGCACCTATAGGAACTACTAAATAAAAGCCCATTACAGTGAATTTCATAAAACACGCCCATCATGCAGCCAGCTGAAGGCCAAGCAAAGGAAATTGTCAAAATTTTCAACACAGTTCCCATATGCCTAGATAAACAAACTTTTATGACATCACTCACATGATTTACAATTGTGTCCGCCATTTTGAAAATAACCCTTGACTTGTTTTTTCACTCTTGTCATCTCTATACAATAAAATAACTTATTGACAACCATATATAATTAATTAACATTTTTTTTTTCTACAGAAAGGAAAAGTGATTTCACAAAGAGGATAGATAACAACTGTCATTATTGGAGATTAAATAGAAAAACACTATAATGATTACAAGAAAATTATCAGATTCATGATAAAAAGCAAATATTAAATGTAAGACCATAGGAATTTGTTTCAGATAATAATTATATAATAGTATTCATTATTATAGTAACATTTAGCAAATATCACAGTAAAGAATCATTACAAATTTCCAAGAATTCCATACAATACAATTTTATTTTAAAACATTTATGCAATCATGACTCATATACTGCTGCTAACAAACATATTAACATTCAAAAACACAGTGGGCGTGTTCAAACAGAAAACTTCACCATCAGCAAAGCCGACTTTTATTAATAGTAAATCTGATATTTAGAGAATTTTGAACAGATTAGATATGCAGTATTACTATGTATTGTTCTCTACATGCTTATAATCATAATTACAAGTATAAATAGATTAAGTAAATTGTGTTGGTAGCTGCATATAAATATTGTGCTATATATTTCTGGCAATTGGCCATTTTGTATGTCCCACAAATGTCCCCCAAAAGCAAATGCAGTTGCAGCAAAAAAATATTGAAAAATGTTACATGTGCAAGAAAAATACTGAAACCCACACAAGATTTTAAAATAGTAGGCTATTAAATGATGTAACTTTTATAAATCCATCAACTACATCTTCAAGGTTATCTTGAAGATGGCGCTATATCATGTTTGTTTGTTTTTTTAAAAATTAAACTCATTTTTTATTGTTCTACATACTTGTATTCATGAAATATGATTCCTAAAAATTTACAGGAAATTCAAAAAACACTGTCACTAACATCCTTCAATGTATTGGAATAAAATTAGCAACCTGGCCAATAACTGAATCAACACAAAAGTATTTACCATGACAAAGTGTCAAACAAATAAAACAATGTTGTTATTGAATGGAAATATTTTAATGTGATAATTATTTATTACATTCATTGGACACTTGACAATTTTGAGATCATTATTGTCACAATCTGGTATGTGTCACTATATTCTTTAGCCTCAAATTCTGTTTTTACTGATGGAAACACTTAGGAAGTTTCTGTAATGAGAAAATACATTTCTCATTGAGCAAATAAAAATGTCCAAGTTGCTTTTGCGACCCAAATTTTCAGGGATATTTCACACTAGGTATCGAATGACGACACTCATGTTTTTGTGACGTCAGTTGTACCCCAGGTGTTTCATATCCTTGTTTTCAAAGCTGTTGTAATCCAATCCATAAAAGTCGATCTACTCAAAAAATAAAACCGCTGAAACTGTGAAATAAATATTCTTAGTAGCTTTCAACAAAATTTCCTTTGTCTATCACGTAATTAATTTATAACTATGAGCCATCTATCGCAAACGTACAAAATAATTTTATCAATCATGTCACAACTGTCAATTTCTTCATGTACAATCACAAACTAAGCCTAATTCGTCAAATCTGATTCATTGCATGGTTCAAAAATAGATCGATTGATGTTGTCGTTGTTAAGTAACAGAAACCGGCACGCCCAGTGACGATTTCACTCATAAATTGAATTCCTACGACGTTACATTGCACCTTTTACTAAAATAACATTATAGAAACATGTCTGATGTGACCAACTTTAGGCCTAACGTGAAGAAAAAAAAAATGAATTCATTCATCGATGACGACATTCAAAATCCGCCCTAAAAATTCGATAAATAGTGGGAAAATTGGACCAAAAATGAAACAATAAATGAACTTACCGTGATTAACGAATACTCCAGTGTGTGAGAGTTCAATTTACAGGATTAATTGTGTAGAAAGACGCCAGCAAAATTCATCCGAACGTTAGCAAGTTGAAGACCGGTTGGAAAATGAAGACAAATAAACAGCAGTCGTCTGCACAGCCAATCAGACCGTGACTGCAGTAAAGCTCCGCCTCCTAAGTCAAACTCTCCAATCGATTTTCATCCGCAAATGCGATCCGCAGGAATTTATCTTTCAAAATGCGAAGTAAAAAACAACCAAGCAGATAAATTAGTTAATTATGATTAATTATAAACATCAATTTTTATTTTCAACAGACATGAAATAAGATCCGCAAATTGCGGATCTTTGAATACATGCATGCTAAAATAAATTAAACTACTAATTAAGTTCGTCATTTTAAAACAATAAATTGAATAGTTTCCTATTTTATTACGGAATAGACAATTTTCCAGTGATCTTCATCGTATCAACACAATTTGAAAATTAAATTTGGTCAAGGATTCTTTGCTTTTTATTTAACCAATATAAATTTGAAAGAATCATATACATGAGCATGAATCACGTTTACAAACAGTTATAAAACCTTGTTCTCAAAAATAAACTACAACTATGCAACCCAGGTAACTTCCAACAAATGTAGAAAAACGTGCAATACAAAATTCAATGAGTGGGAAACTAATAATAGAAAAAAAAAGAATATAGAATAAAAAGATAATAATAACAGGTAAATAGGACAGAAAAATTTCATCCTATTGATCCGTTGTTGGGTAAAATTATTTCTTTTTTATTCATTCGGTTCCAACTGAAAAAAAAAGTGAAAAAGTTATATAGAAAAACAAACTGAAATAGTTTTCAAGTCATAAAAGCAACATACGAAAACAGAAACAAATTTTGGATTGCAACATTGATCACAAGTGTTTCATTTCACAATAAACATCCATAAATAGCTGAAACAACTTTTATGGCATATGACATGTGATCTTGTAAGTAAACTATTCCGTATAGTAACAGTTGTTTGGGAGCCAATTGAATAATAAGTTCCCCTGACAACTTTAAATTCAGAAACAGATAATCTCTCATTGCACAAAGGTAACATTCATTGTGTTTATTTCCGGAATAGCACTTAAAAATAAAACTTTGGAAAACAATACTTCACCGCAAACGTATTTTTGTTTTTACATTGACCGTCTTCGGCCCATTCGCAATTAATATACAGCTACATCAATGGCACAAAATGATTTACTCAAAACTTTTTACGAGACAACATAACATAAGAATGTCAAATAATAAGAGAGCAAAGTTTGCATGTTTTTACAGACACAAAAATCGAAAAGTGACATGTCACATCAACAGAAGGAATATTACAGTGCAATGCCCTTAAAGGACAAACTATACATACTACATCCAATTGAATAATAAACAAAATAGTGATTTTATGCTACGTACTATCATATTGTAATATATTACTGAAGAAAGACAAAATGAAGTGAAACTGTTTTATTACCGGGACGGAAACAACAGTATAAACTGCAACCAGCACTCGACTCAACAAGTCCACACAGATGGCAATAGTTCAATGATATTATTGCCACATTTAGTATATGATGTTTCCTGTGTTAACCTTTTTTGTCGAACCGGCAATCACTTCATCCAAATTGTTATCAAGTTTTCGGTACTGTGCAGAATTTGGTCTCCTCCCACGATTGTTTCGTCCTTCAAGAATCAATGCCAAGATCTGGAATAACAAGAAAATTGAACCAATCTTCTTCAAAAGAAAATGACCAATAAGGACCATTCGTAAATCAGATAACCAAAAATAAAATTTGTCTTTCCAAATATTTCTCCGTTGCAAAACAACAGTAATACAATCATTTTTATCTATTTCTCTTCCAAAATATTGTTTACTGATTGGGTTTTAAAAAGTACGGATTATCACTTGTAAACAATGTGCATTTTGAAAATAGTCATTGTATAATAATTTCAAAGTTATAACTTCTTGAAATGTATTTTCCATTACGCGTCACTTTTCCGATCTGTTTTTTGGCTGTCGTTTGGTTATGAGATTTACAAAATGACCCCTCTTAAAACCAATCAAAGTTCACCTTCTTCTTGTTATGGAACACAATATACAATATGGCACTCATGCCAACTATAGTTATGAAATAGACAAAGAAATGGCTATTTCCATCATCTGGATCCACACCGACAGCGTAATGCATCTTTCCCCCGCCAACAGCAATATCTGCAATTAAACAAATTTGTATATTATACATTAAATTAAACAAGCTAAATATAGTTTTACTGGAAGCACTTCCTCATTAAACACTTTTAACAATGTGTACGCGAAACATTAGATTCGAGTGTGTAAAAATCTAAATTAAAACTATTCCTTCCAAATAGGTCAACTATATTCAGTCCATCATATATAAACATTCGTTTTTATATATTGAACATCTGCGTACATAAAAAACAAGTCTATGACGTGACATTTTGGAAATCAAATGTGAGAAGGCCTTCCGAGAATCAGTGATGCGAAAATAACATTAAATTTATTTGTAAGAAATAAAATTAACTCCAAACTTTAAGGAAAAGATTTCAAATGTAAACCTGTACGTTATATTTGCTCGAAACTAGCATGATAAATCCAACAAATAACATAGACTTAAAGTGTTACCGGGAACACCTTGCCGGTTCAGTTCACAAAATTTGTCAACAAAGATTAGACTAGAATGTATACACAGGAATTGGAAATGATATCACTTCTAGTGACACACATCTCATTGAATTCTAAGCTAAATATCATAATATTTTTGCTATTCACCTTCAAGTTTGCCACAAAACCCGTGTTCACAAATTCAGAATCTTCAGGTTAGTGGCAAACTTAAACCTCCATTAGATAAAATGCTTTCAATTACCCTCATCCATTGGCACAGGAGTGAGTAAATTTAACAAAATTTGTTACCCAACACTAAATTGTGCTGTATTAATAAATATACATCTCATTACCACCAAAATCTTCTTCCGGGGGAACTGGTGCTACTTCCTCGTTTACATCCTCATCGTCTGGATTACCATCAGACGTATCAGATATTTCTTGCAGTCCAACCGATTCACCCTGGTCGTTTTCATCCTTATTATAATCAGGAGAAATATCACCTGAGTTTTTAATGCTATGGTCAATATATTGCTCTTCCAGGTCTTCTTCATCTACCTTTGGCTTCTTGGATTCTTTATTTTCTTTATCTTCATCCTTCTGGAGCCCTTTATTTTCTTCATCTACAGGCCTCTGGGGCTCTTTATGTTCTTCATTATCAGGCTTCTGGGGCCCTTTGTTTTCATCAGGATTCTGGGGCTCTTTATCTTCTTCATTATCAGGCTTCGGGAGCTCTTTATTTGCATCAAGTGCCTGGGGATCTTTATGTTCTTCATTATCAGGCTTCTGGAGCACTTTATTTTCTTTATCTACAGGCCTCTGGGGCTCTTTATGTTCTTCATTATCAGGCTTCTGGGGCTCTTTGTTTTCATCAAGTGTCTGGGGCTCTTTATGTTCTTCATTAGTATCAGGCTTCGGGGGTTCTATGTTTTCATCAGGCTTCTGGGGCTCTTTGTTTTCATCAAGTGTCTGGGGCTCTTTATGTTCTTCATTAGTATCAGGCTTCGGGG